>JAYKKM010000418.1:2230000-2332500 GCA_035772405.1 Chrysogorgia sp. JL179-B06 | reverse complement strand
AGGAAATAAATCTCTCAATGTAAATATAGAAATATTATACTTATAATAATAAACTAGTCCATGTAGTTAAACCATAGTGTAGTTAAATCATAAGAATAATTCTAAATTTGTAGTTTAAATAATTTGTAGTTTATATAATAAAGTTATATCATAAAATATACAGTATATATATTTTATGATGGAGGATGAACCTTGTACTTCAGTGGAGAGTAAAAGAGAGATACAATTGCTAGTTCCAGGAGGTGAAATGTGGACAAAGAACTTAACAGATATCCCTGGCTTTTCATATCAAAAATTGGAAGAACACTTAATTTTTGAATATGAAAAAACAGCAGATCACAAGCCTGCAGAGGCCTTAAGTAGTCATGTATATATATATATATATATACATGTGTAAGGGATTGGCACTAGCTCTTAACCAATGAGAATTGAGTATTGATTTGAATTGACCAATCACAGAAAAGGGTATCGCATTATTTCCAGGGTGGTGCCCCAGAATGAGTCAAGCTGTGAGGCTGTTAATAACTAATAGTTCAGGAGGGAATGGTCAATTCAAATCAATACTTAGTTGCACATCATCGGTAAAGAAGCCAGTGCCAATCCCTTACACATGAATGTGGTTGTTTGAAATAGTTGTTCTTTGTTCATCGGGAAGGAAACATGGCCGCCACACGCAGTGAAGGTAAAAAAATGTATTTTGGAAAAAAAAGTGTGAATGGTGGAAAAATATATATTTGAAAAAATATATAATAAGATATATGTGAATTAGTCGTAATAGTATTTAAAAAAAAAAAAAAAAAAAAAAAAAAAAAAAAAATAGGAAAAAACATGAATTTTGAAAAAAAAAAAGTTAAAATATAAAAAAATAAAAATATATAAAAATGGTTGAAATATTTTTATAAATAGAACATTGAATTGTATTTTATAAAAATAAAGGAATTGTAAAAAAGTAAAAAAAAGTTAAAATATAAAAAAATAAAAATATATAAAAATGGTTGAAATATTTTTATAAATAGAACATTGAATTGTATTTTATAAAAATAAAGGAATTGTAAAAAAGTATTTTTAAAAAAAAAAATAAGAAAAAATGAGTGAGCGCGCGGCGGAGATGTTACCTCAACGACGACCAGAGCTTCAATGACGCGTAAGCTGATATACCGGAAGTAAATAGGGTATTATTTTTTTGTAAAAGGTTTTGGGAAAAGGGCTAGTATAAAAGGTGAAATAACCACACCCACTTCACTTCACTTCTGGTGTTCATCGAGGACACATCTCTCTCTTAAAATACTTTTACAAATAACTTTTACATTTTTTTTATAAAATCATTTTTACTTTTTATATTTTTAAAAAAATAATTACTTTTTTGTTTTGCTCCTACTACTGTTGTGTGTATGCTCGCTTGAAAGTCGTACTCTCAAAAAGTGCGAAGCGCTTGAACCCTCCAATGTGCTGTAGTATTTATTACTAACCAGCATTGGTGCGCATTCAACCCGCAGTACTCTTGTAATTCGCGACTGGTTTAGACTTTATTGTCTGGTCTTCCTCTCTGAAAAAAGAGGTTGATGTCAGGTGGGGCTAGTCCATAGCGACATTTAGCTCACCGCCAGATCGATCGATTGCTTGTTGTACGTTATGGGTTTTTGGATGTTAGCATGTGGTGAAAGAGCTAGCTAAAGTATAACACCTAGTTTCACAGGAGTATTTGTATTTATTTTTATTTTTACTTTTTTAAAACAAAAATATATACCAAAGCACACACAATATATCTACCTCTATATTAAAGTGTATATTTTGTATCACCCTCTAGTAATAAATTTGGGAAGAATGGTTATTCTTCCCATTTCCACACACTAAGACAATTCCCCCAACCCTATAAAAATAAATATCATATTAAAAAAACAACCACCCAAAAAATCTTAATCGTATCTTTTTCCCAAAAAACGTTTCACTATCAGACAAAGGTGAAGGTCATTCAAGGTGACTAATGCAAAGCAAGTACTGACGTCTTTTGCTAGATGGAGTTAAAAGAGCTGTGATAGAACAGGAACAGAATATTTAGTAACAGATTTTTAGTGTTTCAAATAAATGATAATCAGCCAGATTATGTCTGATCATCAATTAGTTGAAACACGAAAATTCTGCGACTAAATTTTCTGTTCTTGGTCCATCACTGCTCTCTAACCCCTCTAGCATCTGCGACAGCACTTATTCAACTCATAATTGCAATGCGTTATATAGATTTTTTTGTTTTTTATTTTATAAATAAAATAAAAACCGGAAACCAATTAGCGGGGTGAGATACGTATATAAGAGAGGGTTTTAAAGGTTTTAAAGAGTATCATGTTTAAGGATTGTGAATATCAAACTCGTGAAAGAACATCTGTAAAGATTTAAGGTAAGAGTATGAATTTGTATGATTTTTTTAGTATTTTATTTATACTTTTATAGGGTTATTTTTTCAAGTTTTTGTGAAGTATTATGAATAGTTGTAATGATAGTATTTTTTATTTGATTTTTTAGATGAATAATCAAGCTAAGAGAAAAAGCAATTTTAATTTTACCACACGCACACGTCCCATTTTGGAAAGACGTGTGAAAAAAAGAAAAGTGGAAGAAAACAACATTTCTTTTATATATATTTTAAAAGTTGTACTGTATTTTCAACGCTTTAGAAATCCACAGATGGGTTTTATCTATTGGATGTTTGGCCTTTTGAATTACTATTGTGGTGAAATAATCGGTTGTTTACAGATTGAAACAGATGTTTTTGCAAAATTTTACACGGGATTTTGTTTGTTACGATTAAACGATCCAGCTGTAAAAGACATGAAACTTTATAAATGTTGGACCCTTGAACAAGGAGGAAAATCAAAATACATTGTTCCATATATTGACAGTAGTGACAAATATGTGTTACATAGATGTACTTCTCACGGGTTCATATTATCAAAGAACCCATGTTTACTATCATCATTATTTAGTTTAGATAACACCTACTTAGATAGATTATATATTACTGTTACAAGACCGCAATATTTTTATGATGATAATTATCATTTTATGTCCCCTATTGTTTCACCTTCACAGGAAGTGAACCGTTTACCGATTCCCTTTGGGGTGGGTCGAAAATTTATATTTCACATGCTTTATAAAATAGGTAGAGACCATGAGTACCCTCTTTTAATTGATCTTTCGCTTTATTTATTAACTGTTGCACCTTATTTTTTATTAGCGTGTCTTGCTAATAGTCCCCATTCGTATAGATATAATTTATTTTGCATAGCAGCATGTTTTATTTTTTTTTTGTCCAAAACATAATCCCCAGGGTAGAATTGAAAATAATAATTTAACAGATATTGATCTTAATCGCATTGTATATAATTTTGATGTTACAGCTACGGGTTATTTATTTAATCAGCGTTGTAAGTATAAAAATTGTAAGCACAAATCCACTTTTTTTAAGTCTAACCCTGTAAATGATTATATTTTTGATACCCAAATATTGAGATACGAAAATTTTTTTCGAGATACTATCTTCTAAAACGCAAATAATTCATTCATTCCCTGTAACTATAGATAATGCAGCCGATAACGGGGAATATATTATGACAACTATGGGTTAGTATTATTAGATTATAATTTATTAACACCATATTTTACAATATATTTTGATCAAACTAATATACAAGATTATCTAGTAGATTATCTGTTGACCTATTTACAATCACATAATTATATTTTTGATTTTAGACATTTTAAAATAAAATTACATGATGTTGTGACATTATAGTAAATAATATTGTAATAAAAGTGTAAAAATAAAAAGGAAATGTAAATATAAACGGCTGTTCTAATAAAATTGTTTTTTTTGAAGTGTTAAAATCTGTAATTGTTAATCTTGTCCAATATTGAATTAGTTCAATTTCTTTTTCTCCAACATATTTTCCATCGAAAAAAAAATGAATTAAACAATAAAACGCAATGATATGTCCTGTTTCATAACGTTCCATTTGTTTATAAACCAATTCCATTTGTTGACTATCGATTTGTAAAATAATGTTTTTCAACAATTTCTCGTGATGTGTAATACATTTTTGTATTAAGGGTTTCAATTTTTTGTATTTAATATTATTTCTTGCAAGTTCTTCGAGAATGATATCCATTTTTTATCGATAGTAACAAACAAATTTTCCCCACACACATATATATATACAAACCGTTTATTTTCTATACATTTTTTTTAAAATTCTTTTTTTTAAAAATACTTTCATTACGGGTTTTTTCGATTTTCTTAAATGTTTTCCGATAGTTTCTTTCTAATAATCTAATACCAACTCTATTATTTTTATATACATTAAATTTTCTTATTATTCTTTCTTTTTCTCTAAATATAAATTTTAATTGTCTATACGAATCTAAATCTCTAACAATGATATCATTATCCTCATCACTATTAATATTTATATACAATACTGTTTCAACACCCGTTAACTTGTGTTTTTTTTTATATATTAATTGTTTTTTAAATTGTTTGATCCTATCTGGTTCTTCTTCATCTTCAATACCCATTTCCTCAGACATAGCATTTATTGGTAATGAGGGAGGAAAAGATGAGATTAACTGTTCCATCAATAGATTGCCTGGAATTAAATTATCAAAGTCAATGGTGTTTGATAAATCAAATAATGTTGACACTCCTTCTTGTATTGTGAAGTTTTCGCTTGGTGCTTGTAATGGGAGCACGTTTTCTTCGATGATATTTATTGCTGGTAAGTCTTCATCGAGGAACGTTTCGGGAATATTTATCGCCGGTACTTGTAAGACATCGACGACATGAGGTGGAGGAGGAGGAGGAGGAGGGGGCAGATCGGGTATTGGTATTTCCTCTAGTGGGGTAAACGGATAGGGTGATAATGGTTGTGGGGAGGGCGTTGTAGTCTCAATGATTTTACAAACATCGGCGATTAATTTTACCTCTTCTTCTTCATCGTCAGATTCTGACTCCGACGATATATCTGAGATGTAAAGTCCCCACTGTTTTTGTAAAATGTCGGTGCGTAGTTGCGCCATTTGGGAAAAACTTTTCCCTTTACCATATCTCGATGTTGTTTCACACATATTCTGTGCGTCGTCTTTGTACGGGATGTGTTTGGGTCTACCATGTCTGATCCTAGCCATTTGATTTTAAAAATGTTTGAAAAACCGTGGTTCTTATATATATTTTATAAAATAGTAAAGTGATTTCATTGGTTTATTTTCACCGTGTTTCATTGGTTTAAAGGGTTAAGGGCTTTCAAGGTTTTTGATCATATTTTATTTTTAGAAAATCCCGATTCGGTCAAGGTCATTAATGGAATGTGAAGTATTTTGTTATTAACATTCACGGTCAAGGTTAAATGTTGGATTTTTATTTTTAGACTAAAATACGTAGATGTGTAATATCATTTCATAAAATATATTTATTTGTCTGTGTGAATTCGTGTTGTTATATAAATTTTAGGGTATAAAAGAGAGATACTAAACGTTAAACATCAGTATTTTTGAAAAGATGTATTCGCCAAAGCGAAAGACTTGGACTTTTGGTTGTCGTACTAAACAACGGGGTGTTCAAATGCTTATTGCAGCGCGAACTATTGGTACATCGTTGTGTGTCTTCAACCTGGAAGAAATATCGACCTTTGAATGTAGTTGCCCCACTGAAAATAGTCGTGGATATCTTCAAGGGAAGGTTATTTTTAAAGATCCGTGTTATGAAGATAATGTGTGGAAATGGCTTTTAATACCCGCAGAAATTTGTAGATCATTTATCGGCGATATATATCACTACGTGGGTCGCACTTATGATCCTTCAACGCTAATTCAATATGGACGGCGACGGGCTTTAACAGGGAAATGTTGGGATGAGGATAGATGCTGTAAATTAGCAGAGTATAAGCAGCGTTATTATTCCCGAAAAAAAGACTCAAACAACAATTGATAGAATAAAAAGACAAATAGTATTTAAAATGATAGGATATTTTTTGTACAAAGGTTTTTTTTATTAAAAAATGTTTTTTATTGGCCAAGTGTTTTTCTTTTTTTTTCTTCAACGACATCGTCCAGACATTGATGCATCAACGCACCCCATGCATCTATTTCTTTGGCTCTCTTTCGTTTGTCGGCCCTTGTTAGCGGTGGTGCTTGCGGTTCGGTGTCGGCTCTTGGTCGGTCTTTCATGAGGAACACACAAAAGTTGCCTCCATCGTAATATCCCCGCACATCTTTTAGCTGTATTTCCCGATCCATCTTGGTATTTCTTTCTTGGTGTTACGGGTATAACCTTCCTCTATGGGATATGATTGCTTTTGAGGGGTGTAGTCCTTGGGTTGGGTTTTTATATTTGTTTATAGGGTGGGTATAATTATTTTAACCAATGAGCATTCACGAGTTTAAAATCTAGCCAATTATATTTGTTGAAATTGTTTGATTGACAGTTGTTGAATTATTTAACCAATCAGCTTTCAATAGCTTAAAATCTAACCAATCATATTTGTTGAAATTGTTTGATTGACGGGTTGTTGAACACCAATCACAACTTAATACTATTAACCAATCGACAAATTTTGAATAAATGATATAGTTTTATTAGAGGGAAAAATAGTATAAATATTCGGATAAAAACATTTTTAAAAATTTAGTTATGAGTTTATACGATGAGTTAACGAGTTTGGATTGTCCCTATAATTCTATTAAAGATAATTCTTTTTTAAAAGAATCAGCGAGCCAGTATTTGAAAAAAATTACACATGTGATTGACTGTGAAGCTTTTTATTTAAATCGTCGATGGATTTATCGGGAGGTATCGGTGATTTGTTTAGAAAATGGATATTTTGAATCTTTCCAATGCTACGATTCATCATTACCTGATTTTAAAGATTTGAATTATTTGGAAAGAAAAACTATTATTTGTCAGAAACGTTTACATGGTTTGTATTATGTGAATAAAAAACAACGCAACTTTGTGGATCAAAAAGAAATGGTTGATCGTCTGAAATTGATTTATGGATCGCCCTCTTATGTTTTTGGATATAAAGGTGGAACTTTGGAATCTACATTATGTGCAAAACTTAAGTTATCATGTGTCAATTTGGAACATTTTAATATTGAAAAATATTCTACATTAATTGAAAAGTATAATATTAAAGAAAAGTGCTGTAAATATCATGAATCACAGAATCATCATTGTTCGTTGTATGAAATAATTTTGTTTAGTGTTCAAATTATGGAAAAAATAAATAGAGTAGAGAAACAACAATATTTTTTATCACTCTATAAAAGTTTGAAACATTGAACATTAATGTAGTGTTTTAAGAATGGATGTATTGGTGGGTCAAATGGATCCCGCAAGATATACTGATGGCTATTTTACATGTAGATATATTTGGGATTTTATCGACAGTTTTAGTTCGAATGAAGATGGACTTGAAGCGTACCATGTAGTATTGAAGATTTCAGATACCTATGATTCTATTATTTACAAGATTAAAATATATTTTTATTTGAAAGAAGAAACCGATGGGAGATGTTTTTTTGTAATTCAGCTGTTTCAAGATAAAGAAAAAAGAATTGTTCCTGACTGTATATTGAAACATTTTCAATGTTTATTTTCAACGTATATGGAACATAATTTACTAAACTTCTGTTTTCCTTATTCTAAAGAAACAATTAACGTTTGGTTAAATGACAATTTTCCTGAACAATTTCATTGTTATGATAATCTTACTTCTTATTTTATTTTTTGTATATTTAATGATTATTTATACTGGAGACAAAGACCCATTAATTGTGTAGCAATTGCTTGTACAATACGTAGTTTTTATTTGACAGCAATGACAAATTTTAACATTCTTAATAATGAAAAATTCACACTTAAACGTTGTGAATTGGTTGATGTAAAATAAAAAAATGGAATAATAAATATTTGTGGTGTCAAAAAAGAACAGATAAAGAATATTTTTATTTAGTTTTTAATATTAATACATTCTTATTTTTTCTAAATATCCACCATATGTACGATGTCGTGGTTGTACTATTCCTCCTTTTTGAGTTTTATTTTTTAGTGTTTTTTAAGATTCCAACACCTTTATTAATTTCGTTGATGATATTTTTACCTAACGCATTAGTTATTTTAATACCCCCACGTTGTTTTTTTAGTTCCTCTAAATCCACCACCTCTTTGTTTTTTTTTGCCTTTAAATCCTTTACCTAATAATTTTACATATCTTCTACATTTCCTACACCCCATGATTTATCGTTTTTTTCTTTTCCAATAGTTCGCTCCATAATCAGCAAAAATTTCTTCATGGGGTTTTATACGTTTTGAACTTTCTAAAAAGTATTTATTATTATTTTTTGTATAAGTAAAATAGGAATTATTTTTATATTTTGATCCTCTTTTTCCATTATTTGCAAAACGAGCTGCAGAATAAGTACTTAAATCAGAATCCAAACAATTGTTGGGTGTATCACAAATACTATAGTTGGCGTTTACATCTACACCGTATTTTCGATTTAATTCTGTTTGATTTGTTTTACGACCTGTGTATTGGATTATTGGTTTTTTTGGATTAAATCGATTTTTCCACGCGAACAATCCCTTTCCAGCATTTGGAATATTTGATTTTTTCACACGTAAGTTATCTTCTTTAGCTAAATGAATCCAACATTTTGGGGTATGAGCGGTACGTTTACGACATCTTATTCTTTTTACAGTATTACTTTTACATTGAAGAACATCCCGTATACTTTGTGATTTATTAACACGCCGTGAGGTATTATTTCGTTTTCTTATCGCTAATTTCGTTCTAACCATAATTAAATATTGTTTTAATTCCAAGATAGGTCGTATTATTTTTTTTAATAAAATTTATAATACACTCAATTTTATATATAATAGATGATGATAATTGATATATTTTTTTTTTTAAATCTTCTAATCTTTCTTGTATTACTAAATAATTAATATAAATGATTTCCTCATTATCTTCTGTAAAATTTAATAGACATTCACGAAATATTTCAGGTGAAAATAAAACACAAGCATCATTATCTAAAACTTCATAGGCTATATAAGGTTCGTTATTTTTATTTTGTAAATAAATTTCTATATGTATAGTTTCACACATTTTTTTTAGAAAAAATGGGTAATTGGATGGGTGCTGGAGATAAGCCCTTGGTGACGTTTACCTGTATTAGTGTAAAAGAGGCAGATCATATTAATATAGGGGATCTTGTTGATGGAGAGGAAAACCCAAAAAATAAAAAAACCTCCTGTTTTACTTGTTTTAGAAGAAGAAAAGAACAAAAATCATGGAGAACCAACAGAAGAAATTTAAATATAATAACAAAGAAATTGAACGTTTAGTAAGTTTGTTTGAAAGTGAAAAGAAAAAAAAAATCCCTCAAACAAATGAGGATAATATTATTAGTGTTGAGAAAATTAATGAAAAAGAAAATGAAAAATTTAAAGTGACCGAACAAACTTTTTCAATTTCTATTGCTCGTAAATCGGGTGTTAATTTTATAGCTTTTATACAATCGTTGACGTTACTTTTTACTTATTTGATTAATTATGCACGTACAAGTGTAACCAATAATGATGACTATGTGCGATTTATCTTTAGTCATGCTCCTAAGAGGTTTTTCTCTACAGCTGTAATGAAATTAAGTGATGTTAATGTTAAATATTTTTTAAATATTTTTGAAAAACATATGCAAAGTAATCAAGAAATGATAGCGAACGGGTGGAAAAGTACTGTAGTTATACAAACTTTTCCATCGGGATTATCAGCTAATAATTTTATCAAGTAACAAAAAAAAAAATCCTTTAATTAGAAGAAAAAAAATTTACAATAGATTAAATAAAGCAAATGAAAATGATAGTGGTGGGGGTAAAGTAAATAAATCTATAACAAAATATGATCGTAAATTTCGCACTGGAGTTTTTTATATTATCAGTACTAAGTTAACGCAAGCAATTAAAAATTGTTGTTTTGCATTATCTATTTTAGTAGGTCTATCGTTTTTGTATAAAGATCATAGGTATGGGGTAATGACTAAACACCCTAGTAAAAGTATTGATGAATTATTTAGTATTGAAGAAATACGTGATGTGTATAAAAAATCGGGTATACCCGAGGGTGAGGAAGTTAAAGTTAAACAATTTTCGATTGTGTACGAAAAATTTCTTAATGCCCAAGGTGTTGATTTGGTGGTGTATTCAGATCTCGATTTAGATAATATCATTTATGATTCACGTACAGATTCTGAAGGAAATCTTATTAAATTAACTAATAATATAGTATGTTTATGGTTAAATAATAAGCATTATGATGTTGTTTTAAATATGAAGGAATTTTCTAAAATACAACCCAGTAAATTTTGTATTAAATGTATGAGTTATTTTTCAAAAGGGGAATTTATTGATTCACACGTGTGTCGAACTAATTTAACCTGTCAAAAATGTTATAAAAATAATTTATGCCCTAAAGATACAACAAAGATTCAATGTTCAAATTGTAAAATATTGTTTTATAATCAAACATGTTATTTAAATCATTTAACTCATAAAATTTTTAAACCTGCACAACAAAATTATTCACGTTTAACTCCTTGTCAATATATGTTTTTTTGTGAACCATGTTATAAAATATGTTCTAGATTTTCTTTTATTCAACGTGATAAAAGTGTAAAACATGATTGTTCTAAAATATTTTGTTATCATTGTAATAGTTATCAGAAACAACCGCATTATTGTTTTATGAAAACAATATCTATTCCCAAAAATAAAAAACAACCACCGACATTATTTTTTTTCGATTTTGAAACAAAAGTAGATGACAATAAAAATGTTAGTTCCTTTTTATTGTATAGTACAAAAAGTATGCATGCAGTGTCAAGATATCCCTTTTAAAAAACAACAAATTCCGTTAATAACACAATCGTGTTTTTATTGATGAAAATATTGAAGCTGTTAGTTGTTGCGGATATAGACAATTTCTTTTTGATAATAATAATAGCTCTGTTGTTGAAGATTTATGTAGTTTTATATTGGAACAAGAAGATTCTGTTTGGATTGCACATAATGGCGCGAGATTTGATACAATTTTTATTTTTAAATATTTATTAGAAAAATTAAAAATTATTCCAAAAACTATTATGAATGGTACTAAAATAATGAGTTTAGAAATATGCGAAAAGAATATTCTATTTTTAGATAGTTATTTTTTTTTAACGATGCCCTTATCAGCTATTCCTAAATGTATGGGTCTTCTCGAAGATGAAAAAGGTTTTCACCCCTATAAATTTACTGATTTAACGTATAGAGGGGATATGGTTGATAGGGAATATTTTGATATAGATAATATGCGTGATAAAGATAAATTTGAAAAATGGTATAATGCAAAAGAAAAAAATATATATATTTTTCGCGATGAAATATATTATTATTGTTGTGAGGATGTGAATATTTTAAGAAAAGGGTGTGTAAAATTTTCATCTATGATAAATTCGATTGCTTGTGTAGCACCTTTTTATGAAAAAAATTGTATGACTATTGCAAGTTTGGCATTAAAAATATTTCGACAAAACTTTTTAAAAGAAAAATGTGTGGGGATAATTCCTGCAGGAGGTTATCGTTGCAATGTAAATCAAAGTTTAATTGCGATTTGTTGGTTGTATGAAATTAATAAATATTTATCAGGGCGATTAGAATATAAGGGTTCTGCTCAAGGAGAAAAAAAAATATTAGGACGGTTTGTTGACGGATTTTATGATAATACAGTTTATCAATTTCATGGATGTTTTTTTCACGGGTGTTCTCGTTGTTTTGAAAAATATGAAATGAATACTTTAGTGAATGAAAAATTTGGAACATTATACTCGAAAACTCAACGTTTTACAAATGAATTGTTAAATGCAGGATATAAAGTTGTTGAAAAATGGGAATGTGATTTTTTAAATGAAAAAAAATATAGTGGTAGTGATATTATTGAATTGAAACAAAAATTTTTTGGATATACAATATTAACTCCCCGTGATGCATTATATGGGGGGCGAACTTCTTCTATATGTTTATTTAGAGAAATAGAACAAAATGAACAAATCTATTATGTAGACTTTACATCGCTATATCCCTTTGTTCAAAAAAAATTTGTTTTCCCGGTGGGGCATCCTAAAATTTTGGTTAATGAAGAGTGTGTGAATATAAATATAAAGGATATTTTCGGTTTGATTAAATGTCGTATATTACCCCCCAAAAATCTTTTTTTTGGTGTTTTTACCCGTTAGAGTAGCTGGAAAATTATTATTTCCTTTATGTAATCAATGTGCTATCGATAAATGTGATAAATGTATACATAATGAAAACGATCGCTGTTTACAGGGGACATGGTGTAGTGTTGAAATTAATAAAGCTATTGATAAGGGATATATAATAATCCAAATCTATGAAATATATCATTATGATCGGCAAGAAAAACTCTTTGTTGCTTATGTAAACGATTTTTTAAAACTAAAACAAGAGGCCTCGGGATTACCTACTGAATGTTTTAATAGTGATGGTAGTAAAAATAAAATTAAAATCAAACAGTATTGTCAAGATTATTTGAATCATGAACATATTAGTTTAGATAAAGACAAAATAGAAAAAAATCCCGGTTTAAGGACTATTGCGAAAACATTATTAAATTCCTTGTGGGGTAAATTTGCACAAAATGAAAATAACACGCAAGTTGCTTTTTTAAATGATTATGAGGAATTATTAGTTTTAGCTAACGATAGGAGTAAAAAATTAACGAGTTTAGATTTTATTAATGATACTCTTTTACGATGCACATATGAAAATGTAGATAAAGCTACAGTATCTTTAAAAACGGGTAATATTGTTATCGCCTGTTTTGTTACAGCTTATGCTCGGCTACAGTTATATGATGTAATTGAAAAATTAGGAAAACATGTTTTATATTTTGATACCGATTCGATTATTTATGTGAGTGATGAAAATACTTGTTCGATTAAAACCGGTAATTATTTAGGAGAATTAACCAACGAATTAAAAGAAAATGAATGGATTACTCGATTTTGTTCAACAGGTCCTAAATGTTATTCTTATATTACGAATTTAAACGAAGAAGTAGTGCATGTAAAAGGATTTTCTTTAAAAAATAAAGCGAAAGATATCCTAAATTTTAAAACATTAAATAAATGCGTTGTAGATAAAGATCAAATCATTACAATTAGATATGAAAATAAAATATGTAAAGATAAATTAAATAATATTTTTTATTAATACTGAAATTAAAAAATTTTCATTTACTTTTAATAAACGTATTGTTAAAGATAATTTTACTACACTCCCTTACGGATATTTAGAAGAAGAAGAAATGGACACATAGACGCGTTTTTTTAACATTTTTTTTTAATTAATGTTTGTGTTTTCTCAAAAAATAAAAATTCCTCCCCCCCGGTATCAACATAGTTCCATATTTTGTATTTGGCCTCGTCATTTTCATCTTCGCTCTCACTAAAGCCATAATCGTCTATAATTTTATGTATATTCCCATCGTTATTATCGGGAGGGTTAAATACCCCCTCCCATAACTTCTCTTCCTCGTCTTTCCTTTGGTTGTCACGGGGTTCGCCATTAGCGTCTTCATCATTATCATCATCATCATCCGTGTCTTCATCGTCATCATTGTCTTCTTTATCGCTGTCACTGTCTTCTTTATCGCTGTCACTGTCTTCTTTATCGCTGTCACTGTCATCACTGTCTTCATGGGGTTCTTCCTGCATTACCAGAGCCACGTCTTCAACGTGATCCGTTATGGGGTGAAAAAATAGTTCTGGATCGATCTCGTCAAAGTCCCATACGATTTCTCCCCCATCCTCCTTTTTCCATACAATCTGTTCCATTCTTCTTCTGTTTGCTTTTGGTTTCTTTTCAGGGTGCTTCTTCTCGTCTGTTGATCGGTTTTAGTTTTTTACTGTATCGCGCTAGCGTTTATATAATCGCGCCCTGTTTATGCGTTACTATAGTGACGGGTAGTCAAGGTCGCTTGAGGGAGGGGTTATGCTGTTCGAAGAATTTCGGGTATATTCTAGCAAAAGTCCAAACTCATATCATGACCTTATATGGTTATGTATAGTCAAGGTCATTATATGGTTTAAAAATATACACCACGCAAATATGTCAAGGTCGTTCGAGGGGGGTATGATGTTCTAGCCAAAGTTCAAATTCATATCATGACCTTATATGGTTATGTATAGTCAAGGTCGTTATGTACCTAAAAATATACACCACGTAAATATCAAAGTCCAATGACTAGGGAAAGGGAAATCTATCAAAGACCAAAATAAACTTTAAATTCTTATAAAATATCTATATATTTCCTTTTGATTTTAGACGTGTAAAATGAATGCTGTTTCACTACCATTTCATCATCCGTTTATGTTAACAATGTGCGGTCCTAGTCAATGTGGAAAAACATTTTGGGTTTTACAATTACTAAATTATATTGAGGAAATGATAACACCAAAAATTACGAAAATTGTTTATCTTTATTCCATATATCAACCCTTATACGATAAAATGCATACGGTTTTGGAAGAGAAAAAAATGAATTTCGAATTTATTGATTGTAAAAAGGGTATACCCGATATTACTGATATACAGACAAATACAACCGATAACACATTAATTATTTTAGACGATCTTATGTTAGTAGGTACATCGTCAAAAGAAAATCTCGATAAAATTGATAATATTGCAACTCAAGATGTTCATCATCGTAATGTAAGCGTAATTTTTGCATGTCAAAACTTATCTTACGGTAATGGAAAGTTGCGAAATTTACGTATCAACAGTCATTATTATATCATGTTTAAAAATTTAAGTGATTGTAGAAATATGTATACAATATGTGATAATAAGAAAATAAATAGAAGTCAATTTGATAAAATATTAGCTGATATTAATAAATATCCCTACGGATATTTATTATTCGATAATTGTAATAAAGGATATGATAATTGTAGAATAAGAACAAATATATTTCCTAATGAAAAAACTCTTGTATATGATGTGTGTTAAAAAATAATAAATTTGTACAATAATTTTCACCAATTTATAAATAAAGAATACCTTTTCTTATGTTGTTGTTATCTTATTTGCTATATAAGTAAAAAATAATAAAGGGAGAAACAAACAAAGATCCTAGTAGTTTCATCGGGATGAAAAAAAAATCAATTCAATTAAAAGGGAAGAAAGATATTTGGAAAATTTTTTCTCAAGACGTTAAACATACCTATGTTGATATTCCTAAGAAAATGTATACGGGTGTAAAACGTATAATAAGCGGTAAAAGAAGAAGAAAAATGAAAAATGTTAGAGGGGGTGGTATGAGGAAGCGTAAAAGGAACCAAAAAGGAGGGTTTCTACCTGCTTTAGCTTTAGCGCCTCTAGCGCTGTCACTATTGAGTTCAATATTTTAAAATAAAACAGACAATTGTGAATTGTGTTGTAAATATGTTTAATTAAAATTTTGATTTATTAAAAGAACAACAACTTTGATTATTAGCTTTCTGTGTTTCTATTTTATTTTTACATTTTTTTTTATAAATATTAACTATTACATTTCCTAGTATAATTATTTTACGAGCTAATTTAATATCATTAAGTAATTTATTTTTATTTTTGCTTTTAAATAACAAATATTTTTGTGTTTGTTGTATTTCGTTTTTACATTTATTATGTAAATAATAAAGACTCCAATTTCCACATACTACAGTTGCTCGGGATTGAAGGGGCGTTTTTTGATCATACACAAATGTCAAATTATTTCTTTTAGCATAAGACAACCAATACGGGCGTTTATAAAAACTAACTTTTTGTGCAAAACTATCAAAAAAATACATATGTTTGTTTTTATCAACCCAAATAGCTACCCAATGCTGTCCCTTATCTTTTGATTCGTCTGTATTCCATATCCAACATGAAGGAAATTTAATTTGTTCAGGAAATACATCTGCAGGATATGTACCCAAAAAATATTTGTTTAATAAAGTATTTGTATTCGCTATTTTATTAATATCGTCAGTATATAAAAATTTATTTAAAAAACATAAAACAGGAATCCTCATTTTCTTCTTTTATTTCTATTGGTTAAATAAGTATCGAACTCCGATTTAGAACGTGGCGAACTAAAACCCGGTGATTGTGGTTGTTGAGTAATCGGAAAAGATAATGCCTCGTAATCGTGGTCATCATCACTTCCATTTGTTTTATATTGTTGTCGAAGTTTTTGGTTTCTAATATAAGCAACAGGCATTTTCATTTTTTTGAGTTCTTTTAAAACTTTAGAATGTTGTTTGGCTGTCAAATTATAATTTTGAATTTTCGATACGTTGTGTGTTAAATCATACATCATATCGTCGTAATTAACGTCATAGTTATTTAATTTTATTATATTTCCTATTGTTTTAATATTTTTTTTCTTTAAGAAATCTTTAATCCGATCTTCACTTATGTTACCATATGTAGTTTTCCCCCCTCTCGCTTCTTCCGGTGGTTCTTGTTGTTGATCATTAGTAGATGCTTCAGCTTTTCTTTTTATTTTTTCTTTTCTTTTTAAAAAAGACACTATATTTTCTTCAGTTTGATTATTATTCTTATTTTTTAATTCTTGTTCCATTTTATCTTTACTTTCTAATAATTGATATTCGTCTTTGTTTTTAATTCCTTGTAATAAATTTTTATTAACATGTTCATTTTTTATTAATTCTAAGATTTCATTTAATTTATTAGGATCAACTAATTGTACTTTATTAATTCCACTCATTTTTTCTTCGTTTCTTTTATTATTAGTTTGTAGGCTTTTTCAAACACATGAATCAAACGATGGTCTTCACTTAATATAACTTTTAAATCTGTTTTTTTAATTTTATCACGTACAAAACGTTTAAGAATTGTTTTATTATCGTTTGAAACGGGTATTAATATTTTATTATCTAAAATATTTTTTGATAAATCTTGAAGTTTTCTAATCAAATCATCATTAATTAATTTTTGTTTTGTAGCCATATTTGCTTTAATATATTTTTTTAAACATGGTAAGAAATCTCTTTTCTTTTTATTTTCTTTTTCTTTTTTAATTTTATTTAAAAGCAACAACGAATTTAAAATTTTGGTTGTCGTTTCTTCATCATCATCTTCAGAAGAAGTCAAAGAATTATCACTATCGCTATCGTTATCTTCTTGTTCTTCTTGTTCTTCTTCTTCTTCTTCTTCTTCTTCTTCTTCTTCTTCTTCTTCTTCTTCTTCTTCTTCTTCTACGAAGTCTTTTTCTTTTTCTTTTTCACCTTCTTCTGCTTCTTTTTTTTTTTTTTAATTCTTCTTTTTCTTCTTCACACACAACATATTTTCTTTTATTATTTTTCTCCATTTTTACCCAAACTTTGATATTATAGGATATATAAATATATGTTCACGCTTTAAAGGAATTTGATTAATTATTTCATTTTTCTTTTCTTTTATGATGTAGGGTTTTTTTCGATTATTTTTTTTTTTTGGTATTTTCATTTGATCTTTCATTTTTAATAATTCCTTAAGCTAATTGTTGTTCTTTACTTTTTTTTACTAAATGTCATGTAATAATCGTGCAGGTGTTTTTAAACCTATTTTTATTTCATTTCGAAACTCTCCAATATAAAGAAATACTCCAGCAACAGTATCTGCTGAAAAATTAAAATCAATGTTTACATTCCCTGAGGGTCGTGAGGGTAATACACTAAGATGAGAATCTTTATTGCTTGTTAAATCAAAACCAAGCATCGCATATCCAGTTTTAAAATCATTAAATGTAAACGGCATGTTTTTATATTTTCGATTCAACACATTCTGCAGATTTGAATAAGCTTCTTCAGGAGATGTAATTTTCATAACAGTGTTATTATTTACCGAAACACTAATATTCGAGTAGTTAGGCCATGTAAAATTAAAAATATTATGCGCATATGATCCATTCCAATTAGCGAGAGGTATAAAAACTATAAATAATCTTGTAGGACACGAACCATTAAAAGCATCGACAACTTGATGCGATCTTCGGCCTACTAATATATTTTCACTAATACATCGATAATTACTAGTATAATATTTAGCTTCCATATTTTTCCCAACAAATCCTGTATTTAATGCTTCCCGTAGTTGATCATTGGGTTTAAAAACAGGTATTTTAATCTTTAAATCCTCTAAAGATAGTTCTGTATCGGCTAAACTTAAACCAGCATCATCTGCACCAGATAATAAAATAGTTTTTAATACGCGGGTTAAACGTAATTCTATTTTAAATGCTGAGGGAATAATAATTTCCCCACCACCATCACTAAATAATGAGGTATCAATTGTATCAATTACTGTTTTGACGTCAGTTTTCAACACTCTTGCATACCCCCCAGTATTCACAACCTGGGCTCCATCCTCAAACCCTACTATACTATCCATATGCCCTGCTGTATCAAGATGCGAATAATTAATATCTTTACATCCATCGCGTTTCGGGTTATATTCACGCGTTAAATATTTAATAATTGAAACCATATGAGCCATATTTCCCGAAGTAGTAATTAAAGTATCGTTTATTTTTAATTCTTTTGTTTTCCACATTGTTCGAAGAGGTAACGGTAAAATTGATTTCCCCCCAGCAGCAACAGTACCCGCAATACCCCCTGTTGTTTTATTTACTAATGATAATTTAGCAAAAATTTGGGCCTCGCTTGTTTTTAAGACCCCGACAGCGTTTCCGTGTCTTGTAAACGTAACCACATTTGCAGTCGGATCTTTAGGTGTTGGTACAATCTCGCATTCAGAAAATTCAATAAATGTATTATTGTAGGGTTTAGAAGTAAATAATTGTAAAGGAGCAGAAAATAATACATCATGTTGTTCAACCTCTTCCACAGTTTTTGAATTCATTTTTTTTTAAATATTAATCTTTAATATCTTTCCGACTGTACCCAACACCTGGGGTAAAAACATTCCTAATGCCATTCCTGCACCAAATGCACCGCCTTTTTGTATTTTTTTTCTTTTACCATGTAATCTAGACTTTCTTTTTATTTTTTTTTTAATAATACTATTTCTGCGTCTCATTTTTATTTTAAAAAATAACCCAATACGCCACGTTTTTTTAAGAAAAAATAATACATTTATTTTACTTTTTAACTTAATTTATAGTTTACAGTATTTTTCCTTTTTTAAAACAAAAAAACAACAATTAATTTCTATTTTGTAAAATTGAACGTAATACATCTGGATCAATTTTTCTTTTTTTTGCTTCTTTATTTGGTACCATTTTTTTTTGATAATCAGGGTTTAAAGTATGCGGTAGACCAATATTAGAAGTTAATAAAATATCCTCTTGAGTAGGGTTTTTTTTGTTTTTTTTCACGTTTTACATAAAAATAGTTAGAAGAATAATTTTTTCCTTTACATTTTCCTGTAAGTAATTTAAAATAATCGTCAGATGTTAAATTGTTATTCATTATTTTTCTTCAAATAATTTTATATTAATTATTATATTTTCTGCAATCAAAACGACGTCGTCGTCACGACCATATGAAAGATGAAATTGAATGTATTCTTGAGCTTCTGCGGTGTTTCTTTTAAGCAAAACATTAGGAAATATTTCTCTTTCCATTTTTAAGTGGTGTAATATTTGTTTCGCCTCGTCTATATCATATTTAAATAGAATTCTTTTTTCAAACAATAACATTTGTTGTCCGTCAAATTGTTTATCTTTTAATTTTGTGTTTTTTAACATTAGTACACTACCGTCTTTTCTTTTACGAGTTATTGGATTTTGATTTATTACAGGATCGATTGTAAAATTAATTTTTTTGAAATAATAAATATGAAAAGATTTATTAATTCCCGTGTGCTCAACACTGTCTAAAATCCAATAAATTTGTTTTTCATTTTTACTTTCAGCATATGTGTTTAAAGGGGTAACTAAAATCATATTTTTCAACCTGTAGAACGTTCCTTACAGTTTTAAGATGAATTTTAAGCATAATGAATTAAACAATCTAACGAAACAGTTCCAGAATCAAAAGGAATCAAATTATCTGCACTGTCTTTAATTGTAATATTTAATTCGTTAATAACACTCTTTTTAAATTTTTTTAATATATTTGAAGGTGTGAAACAAACTAATTCACCATTTCCTTTTCCTTGACCCGACCACTGAATAGGAACTGTTGTTAACAATTCAGAATATGAATCACCAACTAATGTTGCTTCTAATTCATCACAATATATAAACATTTTATTTAAACCATCTGATACATCGGGTAAATAATCGGCTTCTTTTTCAATAAAATTTTCTTTTTCATTATTTAATTTGATTAATGAATTTTTAAAACCCAACATAAACGATAAAGTATCACTCATATTTAATTCAAAATTTATTTTTTCAACTTTTTCGGATAGTCGCAATTTAGAACCTATACCCCCATCATGAGCAGTTTTACTATTATATTGTATAAGCCAATATTCTATTCCAAAATTAACATTTAAATATACTTTTCCATTCTTTTCTAAACTAAAATCGACATCATATTCTTTTAAAATATTATTCATATAATCAAGTAAACGGTTTAAATCATAAATTCCTGTAGGAATATTATATTTCACACTCGTAAGAATAATCTGTTCGTTGTACTTTTTAACACCCAATTTATTCTTCATAAATTTCTGAAAATCGAATGTAAAAGTGAAATAACATGTTTTTTCATCAACATTTTTTGTAGTCAACGGGTAACAAATTTTTTGTACATCTATATATGCATCTTTATTTAGAGCGTCAATAGGTTGAACAAGATGCATTGTAAATTTATTTGTTAAATTAGAAATTCCAGTTTTTGATATTGTATTACTTGCGATGTATAAACTCATTTTTATTTTAATAATTGTAATTCTTCACGATAAAAAATTCCTTCAATTTTTTCACCTTTTAAATCTTTTAATTGATATGTGACAGGATCGGTTATAAAAACTTTTTCAACTTTAAATATTTCGTTTGTCCAACGTCTAAGACTGCTTTTTTCAAAAATATTGTTTTTTACCCTTGCTATACGTACACGAGTACCTTCAGTGACAATACTTTTTGTAGGAATGGGGTATTTCAATTCATCACGTAATATTTTATATTTTAATTTTTTTAATTTCTTTGTTCCTTTATAAATTTCAAACGGTGTTGAACCACCCAAAGATTTATGTGGAGAATTATTATAGCGTTCAATAATCACGGGTAAATAAGTATAATAATCAAAATTATCAGTCATTGTTAAAACTCTACGAACCATAGTTTTTAACGTCCCGATAACACGTTCAACATGCGATGCTTTTATCTCGCGATTATAGGTGTGGAAAACTGTAAAATTATATTTTTTACTCAAACTTTTTCGAATATCTTGAAATTCTGTTCCTTCATCACATTGAATTTTACGGGGTGATTGTCCTTCTTCAATTAAAATAGATTCAAACTTGTTTTTTAACATTATTACTTGATTTCTTTTTTAATAATTTTACCCAACAATAACGAGAAAACACATCAATACACACCAACCAATAACGAAATTGATTATTATAACGTGCTAAATCTTTATTTTCAGCTAAATCAATTTCCCATTGTTCATTAATATCTGTAACATGTATATTTAAACGTCTATATTTTTTTTCTATTAAGATTATGAAGTTTATAGTTTGATAATTGTTCTTTTGTTAATGTTTCTCCTTTAAGTAATCTTGCAGCTTTTTCTATAAATTCTTTAGAGAACTTTTCTTTTCTTGTTTTTTTCATTTCTATACCCAAAAAAAAAATATTATTCTTTTTTTTCTATTGTCGTGTATATTTCCTCAAGTTCACAAAGTAAACTATCACAATTTTGAACAAAATCATACTGATCTGCAATATCTAATTCTTCATTTATAACCTCGTTATACATACATATTGTATCACGCATAGGTAATTGATGTATAAATCGGTAATAAAAAAGTTTACAAACAGCTTTTTCAGTGGGTTTAGAAAAAAGAAAACAAACCTCTTCATCATCATCATCATCATCATCATCAATGATTTTATCATTGTCCATTTTTTTCATTTTTTTTTCACGGGGTAAATCAAAATCATTATTTTTCTTTTTCTTAAACGTTTTCTTTTTTTCAACTACACCGCCGTTTACAGCATGATTATATTTGCGCAATCCTTCAACAATAAGTGTCATGTCGTCATTTTTTTTAATATGAAATGATCCAAATTTATCGACCCAATTGTCATGGTTTTCAATCCGCATTTCCACGTTCATAGGCTGGTTTTCATCACCAAACATAGGTTGGTTTTCATCCTTGAACACCAAATCTTTTTCAGGTAAAAGATTTTCTTTTAATTGGTAGAGAATCTCCAATCCATCCCAAGCGTTAGAACGAATAACTAGACGTTCTTCTCCTTGTTTCCAATTTTTACTTTTTGCAACTTCAAGAAATACTTGATCGCCAACTTTCAATGAAATTTTACCCAATTGAGTTGTCAATTTACTTACATCTTCTTTTTTTATTTCTAATTTACTATTCATTAGAAAATTCAAACACTCCTGACTCGTAGGCCATACTTTCACAAGATATGCGTTTCCATTTTTTTTTACATTTGTTATAATTTTTCGTGAAAGATCATTATACGTTTGTAACACAAACGTATGATGTATATATTCCTGTGAATAAAGTTTCATTGAAGTTGTTGCAGCCATGGTAGTCTCTTTTCGAATGTGATGGTAAAAAGCTAAAAGGATGTTGTATTTATACTTTTTTTTTGAAAAACAAAAACACATTTTTTTAAAAATATATATTTTTTATTATAATAATTCGTCTAATAACAACGTATCACGCTTTACATCAAATAAACTAATCTGTTTTTTTTGCATAATACCTAAAACGTTACACAACTTTTTATGTTGTTTTTTGGTTTTTTACTTTACAATCTATTTTTCTTTCTAAAAAAGCATATAAAGCTTTCCCTATTCGTCCATTACCATCAGAAAACGGATGAATGCTTTCAAAAATAAAATAGATTAATACAGAAATATTTTTTTGTACATAATTTTCTATGTAAAATTCATTTAAACGTTTCATATATAAATTAATATAAAGAGGGTCAACTCCTTCATGTGTACCGACATATCGGTTTTTTTTACTGAAATTGCCGGCATCCATTAAATGATACATACATTTTTCATGAATATTTTTACAAAATTGTCTTATTGATAGGGATTTAACTGTTTGTTCCATATACATTTTCCGAAAGATAAAGCAAAATCTCGCACATTTCATGTAAAAATCTTTTTCATTTGCGTCTTCTTCCATTCGTATAACATCATAAGCAAAAATTTTAAATTTTATAAATTCACTTAATTCCATTGTTTTATTCTGTAAGGTTTCCATTTTTTCTTTTTTTACCCTGCTGATAATATATCGGTAGTATTTCTGTATGAAGTGAATAAGAGCCGTCTGCACAAAAATTTGTTAACCTTAACCTTGAAAGTGTAGATATTTTATCCCCCGGGGCATAATGGGAACATTTTGAAGAACTATAATCAAACACTTGTTGTTGGTTAGTAGCCATTATGAAGTAAGCAAAAAAACAAGATCCAATTCTTTTTATAACTTTTTTTAATTTTATTTTTTATTTAACAGGGGTATATCATATTCATTAAACTTAATTTTTACATATAGTAAATCATCAATTTCAATAATTTTCCCTAAAAAATTCATATAATCAATATCTTCATTATAAGCGATATCTGTAGTATAAAATAGCGATTTAAATAAATTGAACACGATTATTTTAACTGTTGTTTTATTGTTCATAAAACTAAAATCATATAACATTAAGTGCTGTTGATAGATGTATAATTCAGCAATTCCAACGTATATCGCATCAAGCATTTTACGTTACAACTTTTGATATTAATTGAATCTTCATAAATTCTTGTAAATGAAGCCAACATACAAAAGACAAATAATATACACATTTTTTGGAATGTAAAAACCATTTTTTTTTAATAACGATGTTTAAAGTTTTTTTTCAAATCTTTCTTTTTTATATTTTGTTTAACTACAATATAACCCTTGTCCTTCTCTATTATTCGTACAGCTTTCCCGACTAATGAGCTTGCATCGTTATCAATATCGGTTATTATAGTTTTTCCACCAAATATTGTTTCGTCATAATTCATAACCTCAACTTTTACATTATATTTAGAATAATCCCTCATTATTCGGTGTTTATTTTTATTACATTCAAGTAATTTTAATTGATATATAGGTCTTGAACCAGTTATAGATATTGGTGAAAGATGTTCCTGATCTTCCAAATATTTCGTGTCTTTTCGCTCATTCTTTGCACGACGAAACCAAATTCCCCCATGTTCATCATGTCTGCTCATTTTTCACTCCACATTTCAATTTTATATGTTGAATTGTTAATTTGAGCGTCTTTATATTTGAAGAATGATAAAATCCGTGGTTGAAAAACTTTTTACATATTCTTTAGATCCATTTTTTCTTTCCAAGAATAAATATATTTCAAACATTTGAAATGATTGACAAACGGGTATTGATGATTCAATTTTCTTACACATCGATAATTGTATTTTCCCGGTATATTCTGGTTCACCTGTAAGACGTATTATTTGCTTATAGCTCATAAATTTATATATATCATCATCGTTAAAATGATTAGATAGAGTCGTTATTAATTCACGAGCAGTCATTTTTCAAAAACTAATAAAAAATCACAACACACACGCTGTTTTTATAGTATACAAAACAGTTTTTTTATTTCTTATAAAAAAATATTTACAAAAATATTTTTCTTAACACGTTCATCATCTTCTAAGAGTTTGTGTGAAAGTTCATTTATTTTTTTTCACCAACTTATACATTTCTAGATGTTCATAAAAAAATTTTATAAACACTACATTTTCCCCGATAAGATCATCGTCCTTTTGAAGGGGTTGGTGGGAAGGATGGTATTGATGCAATATCGTTGTTTTAAAAAGCCATATATCTTTTTCTGGAGATAATCTGAATCTTGTAGCTGTTTTTACCAAATGATTAAGTTGGGATTCTTTATTTTCATCTTTAAAATAGCAATCATAGGCAGTATAATAACATCCAAATTTATAAAGTGTATGTTCACACCAATGCATCAACTTAAAATTAGAATCTTGATAATCATCTACCAAGAGTTTCAAAGATACATAAAAACAATCATCCTCATCAATTTCAGCCATTTTTTTCCCAGCTCTTTTCACAGAGTCGTTACATGGAAATAGTTTCCTTTATTTTTTCACCTTTATATATAAGTGATGGTGAAGTTCCACTAAACACCCAAACGTTAGCAACAAATTCTTTTTTTTTAATTCCAATATATTTGAGTGGAGAAAAATTTCCATTAAAAACCCAACAATCATACTTTTCAATCGTTTTTTTTCCATTATTCTATTTCTTTAAATTGTATATATCGGTCTTTCAAATGTATACAGTCATTTGTTACATGGGTATATATATACTGTTCATCGCCACCCATTTCACATAAGTATACTAATAACTTATAACGCGGTTTTTTAAAAATATCTTTAAAATAATCTTCTTTTACACATGATAATAACATCATATTAGATTTTTTATAAACCTCTGCAAGATGTTCTGGAGGGACATAAATCGGATTATCCATCATTCATTTTTCAAAAAATCAAAACACACTCTTTTTTATAGCAAACAAAACAGTTTTTTATTTTTCTTAAATTTACAGGGTTATAGATAAGAAATTAAATGGTAACAAATAAATATTGTTCGGTAAGACGTACATCTTTACCCAATAAACGTAGCATGGGTAAATCAAATCTTATCGTATAATAACAGCCATTACTTTCATCTTTAAAATATAAACGATACAATTGCAATTCTGTAATTATACGTCTGGGTTCTGTTTTTGGAAGGGGTATAGAGTCTAATAAACGTATTTTTGCTTGTGGTGTACATACTTCTTTTTTAAACTGAAATATATCCATTTCTTGATACTGATTCATTTTTCTCTTTGATTCTTGACTTGTCATTTTAAAATCTAACTGCAGTTCCAATCAGGTTTGTCTGATCATTTGATGAATAGGTATATATATATTTTGGAACCCCGTCGATTTTATCATTTTGTAATATTATTTTGTATAGAAAATAATCATCAAACACCCCTACGGTATTTATTTTTTCACATTTTAATAAAATTAAATCTCCATCTCCATTGCCGCTCAGAACTTTTATAAAATCTTGGGGGCGTATGAATGAGGGATTCTCCATCTCTCATAACAGCTGAATGTCTTTTATACAAATGGCGCAGTATTTATGTTGTTCTCTTTAAATTTCACCAACTTTCCAATATTCAACGTTTGATCAAAACGTGTGTAGGTATATAGTAACTTTTCATACTCCTTTTCACTCTCACAATGAAATACTACTTTATAAAATTGAACACTATCTTCAGGTTGGAATATCGTAACTTTATCACATCTTATTAACCTTACATTTCCCAAACTTTTTACTACATCTTTAGGGGTACAGAACAACATATGATTGTCTTGTTTATTCATTTATCTTAAAAACTTCGCACGTAAAATCAATGAGCTCTCCAATTTTATCTGAATGATCGTCTTGCAAATAAGAATATATATACTTTTCACCATCCTTCATATCAGCTTTTAATAATATTTTATAAAAGACGGGTTTACCCTCCTCATAATGTAGAAGTGGAACTTTTGTACACTCTAGTAAAACCGCTTTAACATTTTTCATTTTTTTTACAAGATATTGAGGTGGACAGAGCAGAGGTGTGTTAGAAGACATTCTTCACTGTAGGCAACCAGAAGTAGAACTGATTTCAAACAATAAAAACAGCTTCTATTTATAAACATCCTTATTGAATAGCGATTTTGTGAAACCATCCATCATTCCTCGCGAATAAAAAAAACCTCCTTTTTGTTTTCTTTTTACTCCCCCACCAACCAGTGCTTTTCCCATTGCTATCCCGGGTTTTAAGATCCAATTAAAGAATCCTCCTTTTTGTTTTGTTTTTATTTTCCTACCCCTCCTTCGTATTTGTTTTCTTTTTCTACGCCCAGCCCCTATTTGAAACCTATTCCTAGTGGGTAAATACAAACCACCTTTTTGTCTAACCATTATAATTTTTTATAGGTGAAAAATAATTCCTACACAACAACGATCGGTTTTCATTTTTTGTTTCTCTAACAATGTTTATATAGGAAAAACCATTTTTTTTTTAAAAAAAACATTTTTTATTTTCTTTTTGTAGGAAAAAACAATACAATCGCTTCTTAACCCTCTATTTTTGTAAAAAATAAAAAACGAATTTTTGTTGTAATAAACATTTTTTATTCAATATTATATCTTTGTTTCCATCTTTTTATTCTATCGATACATTTACAGTTATACATCAATTTAGTAGTAATTCTTCTCGAGTAAATTCTTTTACAATATTCACAATAATGTTTGTTGACATTGCATTTTCTACATGTATAATGCATTACAAAATGTTCCCAGTATTGAACATGCATACCACAGTACGAACAAAACATCTTGTATTAAGTATTAATTTTTTATTCAATATTATATCTTTTTTTCCATCTTTTTATTCTATCACTACATTTACAGTCATACATCAATTTAGTAGTAAGTAATCTTGAGTAATATCTTTTACAAAATTCACAATATTGTCTGTTGACATAGCATTTTCTACATGTATAATAC
Organism: Chrysogorgia sp. JL179-B06; assembly: GCA_035772405.1. Lineage (NCBI taxonomy): Eukaryota > Metazoa > Cnidaria > Anthozoa > Scleralcyonacea > Chrysogorgiidae > Chrysogorgia > Chrysogorgia sp. JL179-B06. Next base: position 2,304,590 of record JAYKKM010000418.1, on the reverse strand, counting down.
ATTCCAAAATGTTCCCAGTGTTTAACACCCATACAACAGTACGAACAAAACATCTTGTCTTAGGTATTATTTAACGTTTTTTTAAGATTGTTTTTGTAGTCAATTTTTTGTTACTTCTTCTTTCACAAGTCCCAAAACGGCTTTTTTAAGTTTGTTTTTTTGTCTCCACTCTCTTTTATATTTTGCCAATTTCAAAGATCTTTCGCGACCCCACATTTTCCCCAATTTTCCACGACGTTTTCCATATTGAATAAGTGTAGAGGGATCATAGGTTCGCCCCTTACGATGGTAGAAATCTTCAGGATAGGATCGAACAATATCACTACAGTAGGGTATTATATTACCCCAAATATCACCCCAACCACCGGCGTTTGCTAATTTAAATATAACCACACCTTGAATATATCCATTACTTTCATTTCCAGTTTCACAACTGCATTCAAAAAACGAGATATTATCCGATTTAATTTTACATGAAGGAGTACCAATTAATTTCGCTTCCTCAAACAATTTATTACCGATTTCTTCATTACGAGAAATAAACGACCAAGTCTTTCGTCGGGGCATGTACATCCTGAAGTAATACACAGTCCAAAATGATTTCACACACTCAGTTGATCCTTTTTTAATATCCTGATTTCACAAAAATTTATTTTTTTCCAATTCCACATGAGCAATAAAATCTTAATTTGTACAAAAAAAGTATGTTCCAAATTCCATAAAAAAATATGTGATCCATATGTGATCGTCATTTTTCACAAATTAGGGATACATATAACAAGCAATTATACTTTTAACACCTTTTCCAATATGGCTCGATTGATCTATATGTGAATGAGTATATACATAGTGGCGACCAAGCACTGGTAAATCACATAGGAATAATAATTTATAAAATTGATACTTGGTAGGAGCATAATTAGGCCGTAGCAAAGGAACTTCTTCACAATTTACCAACACAATTTCAACATGTTCTAAAACTGCAATAAAATCATCATTTGGACAATACAAAGCTTCATCTTGACACGGTATTCGTTTTCTTTTTGTAAAATATGTTTTATTCTCCATAAATGTAAAAATATGATCCTTCATCATTTATCACAAATCCTTGTCTTTACACAACAATCAAAAATTTAACACTCTCAACGCTGCACTCGCATCATAACTAAATCCACTATTACATTTCGTAATGTGCCCGTTGAATCAAAATATACTTGTTCGGCCAATTCAATCTCGGTATTTCTATCAATTACTGCAAGAAAATAATCTGAAGATACTTGCAGCTCCGTATTGAGATATGATTCTGGATTGAGATCTTTTACTATTAACGCTCGAAGATATGGACCAAAATGAAATGGGGCTTCCTCGGGCATATACATCACAGCATAAAACATAGAATTCGTGCACTCACGTGCTAAACAAGCAACATTAAATATTTTAAGCTGTAAAAGATTTATTACTTCATCCTCTGCTTCAGCCATGATTGTGATTGTAAACGCGATATAGTCGCTCTTCTTATATAATACTGAACACCCCAGTTATATTTCGTAATGTACCCGTTGAATCAAAATATACTTCTTCTTCCAAATTGATCTCGGTTTCTCGATTAATTATTGCAAGAAAATAATTTGAATATACTTCCAGCTCCGTATTGAGATATGAATCTGGATTGAGATCTTTTAATATTAACCCCCGAAGATAAACACCAAAATGAATAGGATACTCTTCCATATAATTCACAGCATAAAACTTAGAATCTTGGCAATCACGTGTTAAATGAGCATCCTTAAACATTTTAAGTTGTAAAAGATCTATTACTCTAACATTTGATTCAGCCATGATTCTGATGGTAAAACGATATAATCGCTTCTTTAAATACTATTTGGTCACATTTATTTTTTAATTTGAAAAATTATTCCATCATTAATCCACGGTATCCAATCTTTATTAAGATCTGTATCATCAGGGTCATCTCGATGTTGGTACCAAACCTGCAACATATTCCTTTGTTTTTCAGCTGTACGTACAAACAAACGACCAATTTGTTTATTCGATTTTTTAAATCGAATTACTTCACAATAAATCTCATCAGCATTATTTTCTTCAAAATTAATGAAAGAAAGCGTTTTGAATAACACGTTAACATGTTCAGCTTTTATCACATATAGATTCACACCATCCATTATTTTTATTATTGCTCCGACCATTTCTTCTCTAAAAAATCATTTGTTGATGTTCTTATATAATGCTAACGTATCTGCTTCCGGAAACGCCTTTTCCCAAAACCCTTTACAAAAAAATAATACCCTATTTACTTCCGGTATATCAGTTTACACCTCATTGAAGCTCTGGTCGTCGTTGAGGTAACATCTCCGCCGCGCGCTCACTCATTTTTTCTTATTTTTTTTTTTAAAAATACTTTTTTACAATTCCTTTATTTTTATAAAATACAATTCAATGTTCTATTTATAAAAATATTTCAACCATTTTTATATATTTTTATTTTTTTATATTTTAACTTTTTTTTTTTCAAAATTCATGTTTTTTCCTATTTTTTTTTTAAAATACTATTACGACTAATTCACATATATCTTATTATATATTTTTTCAAATATATATTTTTCCACCATTCACACTTTTTTTTCCAAAATACATTTTTTTACCTTCACTGCGTGTGGCGGCCATGTTTCCTTCCCGATGAACAAAGAACAACTATTTCAAACAACCACATTCATGTGTAAGGGATTGGCACTGGCTTCTTTACCGATGATGTGCAACTAAGTATTGATTTGAATTGACCATTCCCTCCTGAACTATTAGTTATTAACAGCCTCACAGCTTGACTCATTCTGGGGCACCACCCTGGAAATAATGCGATACCCTTTTCTGTGATTGGTCAATTCAAATCAATACTCAATTCTCATTGGTTAAGAGCTAGTGCCAATCCCTTACACATGTATATATATATATATATATACATGACTACTCCTTAAAACACAAGAAAGGTGGATATCGCCTTTTTAAGGCTGGGTTTACAACACAAATCAAGGTCAAACCAAATGTAAAGAAAGGTCCTGAAGCAGTCCATTTCCTTGTTCGTTGTAAAGTAAGTGCCCAAATGCAAAAAAAGAGTATCTGGTTTATGTTCACTTGGACCAAATCTCTGGGGATATTGTGTTTGTATAATGTTACTGCCCTGCTGGAGGTCATTGCAAGCATGTAGCAGTCGTTTTGTTTCAACTTTTGGACTTTATAGAGTTAGGACTGACACTGAGATACCCGATGACAAAACGTGTACTCAGGAACTTCAACAGTGGCATGTTCCCAAAAATGCTGTATCACAGGAAGTCATTCTTTTTGAGGATCTTATTTTCCCCCAAGATAGCTATGAAAAGGACAAAAATGGCCGTAAACGTCCTATTGTAGAAGGCAAGAGGGCAATGTATAGTTCAACATCAGAGAAGATCAGCAAAAGTGACTTGGAACGACTTAAAGTAGGCTTGGAAACAGCTGGAAGTAATTGCTCCTTAATTGTACTTCTCACAGACAATGACTGCATTCCATGTGAATTTGATGTCAACAAATTACCATCCAGGCAGAGAGTGCTTAATGCAGAAGCAGCAGGAAGTAAACTAGAAGCAACAGCTATAAGACAGCATATCCTGGCAAAATTAAATGAACAAATTGATTTTTCTGCAGTTCCCGTACAACAAAAATGCACAGAGTTTGTCAAAGACAGATTACTAGTCGACAACAAGACATGTTTAGAAATAGAGAAAAACACACGTGCACAGAGTGATTGTGCAGAATGGTATGCCCAAAGAAGATGTCGGTTGACATCATCAATATTTGGCTCAGTGATGAAGAGACGACAAACCATCTACCCTAAGAGCATAATAAACAAAGTCATTAAGACATCTCACACAGCAAGAAATGCAAGTTGTCAATGGGGAACTGAAAATGAACATGCAAGGCAAAGATAATCATACAGAGCTTTGAATGTATACTGTAATTTGAAAATCCAGTGTATAATTCAAAATCAGCATCACTGCTTTTAAAGCGTTGAACAGAAAATGTTTGTTGGTCAAGCTTTTCCCTGAGAGTTAAAATATCAACTTCTTGTTGTTGCTTTTGTTGTTTCAGCAACTCAACCAAATCCTCGAGTTTGTGGAGCTTATCTTGCATGTGTTCAGAGTGTCCTTGGAAATCATCCAGCACAGTCTGAGTTCTTTCCCTACATCTGTATGTTGGTCGAGGTTTGGTTGGGGTAGGCTTGATAAGTTTGGGTACAAGAGTTGGTATGTTGCCAGATAAGTCTTCTTCCCACCCTCAAAGTGTTTTGAACAAACTCTGTGGTGCTCATTTGGTGTGAAGTCAGTTCTGCTCACCCAATGTAACCAAGTCTTTCTTAGCTTGGGGTCTTTTGGAAATTTGTAAAATGAGAGCTCTGGATTTTTTCTAGAGTTGCTAACACAATTAGGGACACAGCAACATGTTCCACCACATTTTCCTTTCTTTAAGCCAGTAGTAATTCCACTTCTTGAAATAATCCATTTAGCCTACTTAGAACATCGAATTCACTTAATATATGAACATTTACCAAACTATAACGGTTTTTTATTCAAATATGCCTATATTACATCTAGTAACGATGACTAAAGAGAAAATTGAGAGTATATATATACGTTCCTCATATATAACATTATATAGTAATATTTTTTAATTATTTTTTAATATTTATGGCGAAAATATTTAAGAGCTCAATATATAAAAAAAATATATAAAAGCTCTTATTTCTTGTAGTTTCTGTAACTAGCAATTGTTCCTTTTCCTCCACTGAAGTACAAGGTTCATCCTCCATCATAAAATATATATACTGTATATTTTATGATATAACTTTATTATATAAACTACAAATTATTTAAACTACAAATTTAGAATTATTCTTACGATTTAACTACACTATGGTTTAACTACATGGACTAGTTTATTATTATAAGTATAATATTTCTATATTTACATTGAGAGATTTATTTCCTATATTTACATTAAATATTTTAAAAGGTTTATTGGTAAAAAACTCTATAGTTTTTCAAAATATTTAGTGAATTTATAGTCCTGAAATTATATTTACAACCTAAACTAATTCTCGAACCTACTTGTTATTTTGAGAGGATACGAACCAACGACAACAATGGAAATAGAAAAGGAAAACAACGACAAGAAACCAGGCGAAAGTGCTTTGCACTTGGAGCTTTTGTAAAATACCTGAAACAGGTTTATTTCGCGCCAAAACAATTTAAAAAACATTGTCTCGCGAGGAGATAGTTATCGAACAACTGATCGAGCACAACGCCAGACCTTGTCAATTTCAACAAGCAAAAAAAGTATTAAGAAATACATGCCAGCACAACAACTACGCGATCCTGACAGATCAACCATTCATACATGTCACTGAAGCCGAATGATTTACTGTGCAGCAATCCATGCGCTTACTCACCCGCTAATGTCCAGAAAGGCAGTCGCTCCATGAATCACTCTGAAGTCATTTTCTCGCTTATTTCAGCTGCGATTTCACTGCCTTTGGCACAGAATGTGGTTCATACCCTCACAATCCTAATGAGAACTGTAAAATTCTCTTTGGTGGAAGAAAATATTATTAAAAAAGCCAGTAATTCTTTCAAGCAAAATGCTCGCTTCGTCTGAAAGTGAAAGTATCCCACAACTCCCATGATGCATTGCTATAGCAGGAATTGCCTAGCCTGCGTGCAGGCTCTCCCGGGAAGGGGGAGGGCGGAAAATTGGGGAAGGAGAGCCTGCACGGAACCCATACAACTTTGCTTCCCGCCCTCAAAGTTCTCCATCAACGTGCTGTCAAAAATTAGCCAATTAGCGCGAACCGGATGTTATTGCGAACGCGGTGTAACGGTGTTTATCTTCTTTGAGACTTTGACAGCATGTCGGCTGTTAAAAACTGTAACATCGACAAAATCGTGTTCGGGGAGAAAACCGCTACTGTAGATGCTGTAAAGTGTCATTGAAAGTTAAGTATGGTGATACTTGGAAGTCCATATCAACAGCAAATCTATTTTTGACATCTAAAAAGCGAGGATTCGAGGGTGAAATTCTGTCGAGAGACTGTGCAAGTTTTGGAGCAATTATAGAATACCCGTCCACTTTTGAAACCGCATTTAAAGGCAGAAATACAAACCAGGTTGCTCTAAAATCTCTTTAAATATAATGTCGAAGGTTTATATTGTGTGTACTTGTTGATAGTTATCAAATTAAATGGATTTTAAAATAGAACGAAGCAATTGTTTCTGATGAACTTTCCGTAATTTGACCCTTTTACTATTCTGTCAACATATATTTATAAATTGCGAAGCTGATTGCTATGAGTACGAAGAAAACACTGAAACCGAGCGCACGAAGAGTACTCTTCCTTAGTCTACGCCTAACGCCTTAGCCTCTTCAACTGGTCGTCTACGATACTTCTAAGAGGAGATACAACGACAGCACTGCTGTGCAGAGCTGCACAAGTCGGTTGGCCTTTTTCGATCTTGCTTATGAGAACCATTTTCCCGTATCCCGTTGGTAATACCGCTAGAACGTCGTTTCCGTTAAGCAAACTATCAATTGTAGAATATTGCTCATCTTTCAACTCCAAGGAAAACTTCAATTTAGCTGAGAGAGAGTTCAAAACATCTTTTACAATACGTTCTCTGTTGTCAATGTCAAACATTTCGGCCGTGTTGCATTTGTTCGTGACAAATATCGCATGACGTCATTGCAAATTAGCCAATGAGCATTTCGCGTCCCGTACGGGACGCAGAGAAGCAAAATTGTATGGGATCTTCCCCTCCGCCCGCCCCCCGCAAGGCCCGCCCCAACCCGCAGAGAGCCTGCTCGCAGGCTAGGAATTGCCTATTGATGGAACATGTTCTGACTGGGGAAAAATCGAGGCAGGTGTTCCCCAAGGGTCCGTGCTTGGCCCGCTTCTATTTCTTATTTATATTAATGATATAGTTACAAATATATCTTCTGACTGTTTTTTATTTGCTGATGACTCACTAAGCTAAACCGTGATCTTAGTTCGATTTCTGTTTGGGCTAACAAATGGCTTGTTACAATGAATTTTATTTTTTTATTTAAAATTATTTCGACCCACGTTTGCCCCATAAGCAAACTTGCTAGGGGGCTCACGTATACGTTACATTTTACATTATTATAATATTATACATAAATAAACCATTACATTTTAAATTATTTTCTTAAAAAGACACATAAACAGGAACGCACATAACATAACAAACAATATATATATATATATATATATATATATATATATATATATATATATATATATATATATATATATATATATATATATATATATATATATATATATATATATATATATATATATATATATATATATATATATATATATATATATATATACCCTATATATATATATATATATATATATATATATATATATATATATATATATATATATATATATATATATATATATATATATATATATATATATATATATATATATATATATATATATATATATATATATATATATATATATATATATATAGGTAATATTTGGCATTTCACTCGATCAAACTACATGTTGAAAGGATTTACGGTGAAGGAAAATTTCGAGTGTTGGAATACATACATTTTAAGACCAAACCGGGACCAGTTGCGAAAAATGCAACTTAGCGGCCTTCCGGTAGGAATTGAACCCGCGACTCTGCGATTGCTAGTGCAGTGCTCTGACCACTGAGCTACGGAAGCCGTTGCCGAGAGCCTAGTCACGAGTTCTGTATATATGGTGGTAATGCCGGGATAAGATTCTGTGTATATTATAGGTAATATTTGGCATTTCACTCGATCAAACTACATGTTGAAAGGATTTACGGTGAAGGAAAATTTCGAGTGTTGGAATACATACATTTTAAGACCAAACCGGGACCAGTTGCGAAAAATGCAACTTAGCGGCCTTCCGGTAGGAATTGAACCCGCGACTCTGCGATTGCTAGTGCAGTGCTCTGACCACTGAGCTACGGAAGCCGTTGCCGAGAGCCTAGTCACGAGTTCTGTATATATGGTGGTAATGCCGGGATAAGATTCTGTGTATATTATAGGTAATATTTGGCATTTCACTCGATCAAACTACATGTTGAAAGGATTTACGGTGAAGGAAAATTTCGAGTGTTGGAATACATACATTTTAAGACCAAACCGGGACCAGTTGCGAAAAATGCAACTTAGCGGCCTTCCGGTAGGAATTGAACCCGCGACTCTGCGATTGCTAGTGCAGTGCTCTGACCACTGAGCTACGGAAGCCGTTGCCGAGAGCCTAGTCACGAGTTCTGTATATATGGTGGTAATGCCGGGATAAGATTCTGTGTATATTATAGGTAATATTTGGCATTTCACTCGATCAAACTACATGTTGAAAGGATTTACGGTGAAGGAAAATTTCGAGTGTTGGAATACATACATTTTAAGACCAAACCGGGACCAGTTGCGAAAAATGCAACTTAGCGGCCTTCCGGTAGGAATTGAACCCGCGACTCTGCGATTGCTAGTGCAGTGCTCTGACCACTGAGCTACGGAAGCCGTTGCCGAGAGCCTAGTCACGAGTTCTGTATATATGGTGGTAATGCCGGGATAAGATTCTGTGTATATTATAGGTAATATTTGGCATTTCACTCGATCAAACTACATGTTGAAAGGATTTACGGTGAAGGAAAATTTCGAGTGTTGGAATACATACATTTTAAGACCAAACCGGGACCAGTTGCGAAAAATGCAACTTAGCGGCCTTCCGGTAGGAAGTAGGAAGTATATATATATATATATATAAAGGCTAAACAATAGCTAGGGAGAAGCGATCAGTATTCAATATAAATTGTTGAACAATACGAAACAAATTACAGTTTTCCTCATAACTTAATGCTTCAGAGCCAAATCCTATATATCTGAGTTTTTCTTTTTCGCCACTCCCTAACCATGTCTGACCACATAAACGTGCAGCAGAGGTAAGAAGAACAAAACGTTGAGCAACAAAACGTTGAGCAGCAAAACGAGGACATGATAAAAAGAAATGTTTTACAGTTTCCTGAAACATAAAGGTGAATCACGACAACTAATTTTATACAAATAGTCATTGAGAGCACAAAAACCCAGTCTTAATCTGGTATGTTTGACTGAGGCTCTTCTAGACAGTGAAAAATCAAATAATTTATTATAGCTTAACGAGAAAAAATAGTATTCACTTTTACTTTGAAAGCTGGAAGAGAAATCGAGTTTCTAATATCAAATTCGAGAGTGTTCCATAAACTAACTGTAGAAGGAAAAAATGAAGACCTAAATTTCTCTGTTCTGCATGCAAATGAACTGACATTTGATCCAGACCTTAAAGCAATATGCGAACGCTCTCTTACCAAATTTGGTAAAAGTTCAACCAGATACATGGGAGCTATCTTATTTGCTATCTTGTAAAAGTAAATTAATTTATGGATTTTTCTTCTGGTGTTCATATCCTGCTAGGCAAGTTCCTCACGTAGTCTATTTGCACTGGTATCCCTTATTGCCCCCAGTGACAACCCTGGATGCTTCATATTGAACGCTTTCAAGTAGCTGACTATTCCTGGTAGTACAATTATCCCATATTACGTCTCCGTACTCCATTATTGGTCGTATCAAACTTTTGTATAAACTTAGCATATTTAATCTTTTACAAGCCTTTTCGTAAATTCTTGTATATGCATATTCCAAGACATGTTACTTTGAAGAGTGAGACCAAGATGGGTGTTGGTATCGACCTCCTCGATATTACATCCCCCATCGAAAACAAAGGATGGCCAATTTTATGTCTTTTAATCGAAAATAACATAGTTCGAGTTTTTGACAGATTCACGGTCATCAACCATTTATCAGACCTCTCCGAAATCTTTAATAAATCGTTGTTGAGCCGATCAGCCGACGTAGTTGGATCATTAACAACTTCAAAAAGCGTAGTATCATCGGCGTAAATAAAAGGGTGTGATTCAAGGTCATCGGTAATATCATTAATATAAATTAAAAACAAAAGCACCGATCATTGAGGTACCCCAGCATTAACTTTCCTCCACTCCGATGATTGTCCCTCGAGAACAACCCGTTGCATCCTTTCTTTCAAATAACTTTCAATCCAATTTAATAGAGGATTTCTCACTCCAAGAGCTTCCAATACTCTGTCAAATGCCTTACTAATGTCTATAAGTAAACAACTCTAACTTCCTTACCATTTTCAAAAGAACTATAAATTTGATGAACAAAATAAAGCAGTTGATTTACTGTTGAATCTCCAGGCCGGAATCCCGATTGAAATTTGTATAAAAAACCTATTGCCAATAAGAAATTGTAAAGTCTAATAAAGAAAACCTTTTCGCATATTTTTGACAAGGAAGACAAAGGGACACGGGATGGTAATTTATCTTATCCTTTTTAAACAAGGGAATAACATTAGACAATTTCCATCTAGAAGGAAACTGGCCTAATGCGAACGATAGATTTACAAATTTATTAAAAAATGAACATAGCCTGTCAGAACACAATCTAATTATTTTATTTCCAATACCATCACATCTACTCCCTTTGGAAACATCGACTCCCCGCATTAAAGTGAAAATTTCTTCCTCAGTTACCCAAATATTACAGAGAAATACAACTGACTGAAAAGGTGGTACTTCAGGCGGGGTGGCAGAATCGGCACCAGCAAGTTGCGTTTGAGCAACAAAATAATTATTAAAAATGCACGCCTTTTCCTTAGGGTCAGTCACTGCAACACATTTTTCAACTATAATTGGCAATAAAAAAATATTAATAATAACTATAAAGAAACATTTGACGATCCACAAAGGCGCTTTGTGATAGAACACCACTTTTTAGAATTTATACCCGGATCGCTTAATTCTTTATTTAACTTTTGATAATAAAGTCTTTTAGTCAATCTAATTAAATTTGTGGTAAAATTACGTTGACGACGATATGATTCCAAGATTCCATAAATGCTCAGAAGACTAAAAGTATAGTATTCACAGCTAAGCGGAACTAGTCACTCCATCCCCCTCTTTATTTGTCCAACACACTAATTGATGATGTTATTTCGCATGATCACTCGGGAGTGACCTTTACATGTAATCTTTCCTGGCGTCCTCACATCCTAAAAATTCACCAAAAAGCTTCAAAAAAGTTGAATATGATCAAACCTCTGAAATATAGATTTGAAAGAAAGACTTTAGAAATTTTGTATAAAACTCTAGTTCGCTCGTGTCTTGAATATGCAGATGTTGTGTGGGATGGCTGTTTGGAAACTGATCATGATCTTCTTGAAATTCTTCATTTTGAAGCGGCTAGAATTGTTACAGGGACACATAGAAAAAGTTTACACATAGAAAAAGTTTACACATAGAGAAAGTTTACTTGAGGAATTGGCCTGGGTTAAGCTAAATAAAAGACAGACGTAGTGATCACAAACATGTTATGATGTATAATATTGTTAAACAATTTATTTATTAGAAATCTGTCCTATTAGAAGTATCCTGCAGGTCAATCAATCTGTAAGAGTCCAGGTCAATCAACAATAGTCTTCGTACAGGTGACGACCTTATAGTTCCTTACGCCCGTACCGAACGCTTCAAAAGATCTTTCATTGTATCATTTACTAGGCTCTGGAATAAGTTACCAATAAATGTTCGTTTATCTAGCTCTTTAGATACAATGTCGGTAGCCGTGTTGCGGCTGTTCTTCATACGCGATTACGATTGCGTAATAGTGCACTAAATCAACACTTATTCCTTAAGAACTGTGTGTCGTCTCCATTTTGTATCTGTGGCTGCATTAAAGAAACGATTCTACATTTCTTTTTTGACTGTGACCGATATCCTGCTCTTCGTATTAGTTTCCTTGCCTCCGCTGCTCGGTTAATTGGTACATAATGGTCCAACGCATCTAGAGAGTCTCGTTTACAGTGGCTCTTACATGGAAATCCTGATGTTTCTTTCCAAACGAATGCGAATCTTTTTTTATGTGTTCAAAATTTTATTATCGACTCTAAACGTTTATCTTAATTCAATTTGCTTTTGACCATGTGCTCCTTAATCATATTTTTTTCTGTAGTTTTGCTATGTCCGTTTCTCTTTCTCCATAAAAATTGTATCTTAAAATTCATGGCAATAATTCCCAAGATAAGCGTTTGATATTTGGAATAATTGCCTTGCAATAACATATTGTTTATATGAAGTTCTAGTTTATTATCGGACGACGGTAATCTGACTAAATAACTGCGCATGTTGTTGTTAAAATCCCAGCTATCATTATTGTTGCAGTATATTTTATGGAATTCGATTGTATACATCTGCTATCATAGTAAGATGTGGTATGTGTAATTTTCACGGACTCTAGTGATGTTTACGAGATGTGGTGTGAACATCCTTTGTTCGACATTTTCACTAAATCTTATTTTCTAACAAGGTGTGAGAGCGAAGTTCGCAATGTTTTTCTTCTTTTTGTCGTTCCTTGTCCTATTACACGAAACTAGCATTTTGAAAGGTTGTGAAAGGATTTCTAACAGCAGTTTTTCGCAATGTCCTTTAATTTGTTGCAGGTATTAGAAATAGAAATATCGTGTGTAATCAGCGAATAACATTTTTGTAATGTAAAACACATTTGACCACGTAATACTTTTATCTAAATTAGAATGCTATGGAATAAGAGGAACTGCTCTACAGTTACTACAGTCCTATCTCCAACAAAGAAAGCAATGTAAATTACAAATTAACAAATTAACCCTAAACATGGGAAAACTGAATACATGCGGATTGGATTTAAACAACGATTGAATCAAACTTACATAGCTTAAAAATAGTTATTTGGGATGAAACCATAGAAAGAGTACCACATAAAAAATTTTGGAAGTAACTATTGACGAACAGCTAAAGTGGAGATAACATAGTGATACTCCAATATTTCAATGTATTTGCACGATAGGGCAATGTATTTACACGTCAGGGCACTGTATTTCCTTGTCATGAGGGCAATATATTTGTACGTCAGGGCAATGTATTTGCTCGTTAGGCCAATGTATTTGCTAATCAGGGCAATGTATTTTCTCGTCAGGGCAACGTATTTGCTCGTCAGGGCAACGTATTTGCTCGTCAGGGCAATCTATTTGCTCGTCAGGGAAATGTATTTTGTATTTGCTCATCAGCGCAATGTATTTTCTCGTCAGGGCAACGTATTTACTCGTCAGGGCAATGTATTTGCTCGTCAGGGCAACGTATTTTCTTGTAAGGACAATGTAGGCGGAGGGTGCTAATTATTCAAGCGAGGGGACTGTATATTTACGCTATGGATTTACTTTTCTATGTTCAAGCTAATGCGATAACAGAATTTGTGTTTATGTTAGTTAGTATTTAAGTTAGACAGTTAAAAGAGTTGAATATGTTAAACAGTTAAAAGTGTGCTTTTGTTGAACTCATTACCTCCCTTTTAGTAATAACGACATTCAATCACGCCAGAGAAATAGGCCCTATACAGTGGTACAACATTTCATTTGAAACTAATGGTGGACCGTATTATTTGAGTTCAAATAATCAAGGACAAGTGGTAGCTGAGGTGAGTGATTTGTTATGTTTCTATCCACTAGCTATTAAAACTGTAAATAACTGCACTACAGGGTGCCTTTATACCATATCGTGGGGAGAGTGACGAAAAAAGATGGCGTCAGCAGAGATCTAATTTCTATTTAACAATTAGTCACTGAAGTCGAGGTGACTATCGTTGAATTTGAGTACACCAAGCAGAAGAAAATGGTTATTAGATTTTCGAATTACATATTGGATAAAACTCTTTAGTAATTGCATGGATAGAAGTTCATTTGTGATTGACTGACATAGTTTTGGGATACCAACCAGAATAGAATGGTTATTAGATTCTTGTACATATTACATTGGATTAAAGGAAAACTCTTCTAAAAGAAAATTATTATGTAAATATCTACAGTAATTATTTGCAGGAAAATATTCGAAGTATAATTAGTGACGAAATCGCAAAATTAGTCATTTTTAAAATAGCTAGAAAAAGTAAAATTTCTCTTAGTACTTTGTGAACATCAGTCAACTTCTCGTTCCCAGGGATAATCCATCGCCGGAAGTGTTTTGATTGGTTAGCTAAGGACTGCCTTTAATTAGCTAGATTAACTCTTAAAGGGGCTATGTCACGATCTGCTTGGTTACTCAGCTAAGCGTACTTTTTGATTTTTGATTCGGAATCCAAAATCAATGCGAAGCGAAAGCTCAACGATTTATTCGATTAGTATTTGTTATTTTCATGTTGGTGGGTTATTTTTGGACGAGTTATAAGTAAAGCGTAATGACAATTTAATGTCTAATCGTGGTGGGAAACGAGAAGGAGCTGGAAGGTCACGATTGCCATATACTATCTTGAACAAAAAATCAACAAGTACGCTTAGCGGAGTAACCAGGCAAATCGTGACATAGCCCCTTTAATATTTACGCGAAAGTTAACATTCAAAACAAGTAATATTAATGACAAGTCAGAGATGACAAACGTACCAATTGCGGTATTCTAGGGCAGAGTTTACACGAAAAAGTTCAAAATAGTTTGGAACACTCTTTTGTCTTCCAAAAACGCTTCTGGATGGGCAAAAATTATTTGACTTGGTTCGTGAGTTGGTACTACCGTACATGTTGTTTGTTCTCTGCTAGCCTTTATTACAATTAGCAATTCTTTTAATTTGCTTATCTGATCAACCATTACAGCATACAAAAGTGAAATAACTATCACAGAACATTGAGTCATGTTTCCACCCGTGCACACGTGTAAAAATCAAATACCAAATCAAGAATTTGAATGATCAATGATTTTCAGGACCCTGTAGGGAGGATACAAACTGTATCTTTTCTCTCAACTACCACAGACCTCAAAGCGTCGTATTGCTTATCTTTAACTTGTGGCACTTCTCTGTTCAATTTTTGTAGTGTCTTATCCAGTGCAACTCGAAAATCATCGGCTCTCCCATTTATTTGCGAAGAAACCGAAGATTCTTGCAGAAGATCTCGATATTACTACTCACGTCCCAGAAACTATGCGCTCGGTCTATTTCTGGCGCATGCTTTTTTCAATCGGCAACCGGTTTTTCGTTTTCCGACTATGGATTATACCAGAGCCTTCGTTTTCGTGGTGGCGAAGGCTCCGGGAACGAGATTAGGAGTTTGTATCAGTGTCAGACCATTCAAGCGGTTTTCTACCATTGTATTCCTATAGTTGTAATTTTTTAATCTCATATTAAAACAGAAATACACCATAATACCACAGTACATCATTACAACAGGAGTATACCATAGTACTCCTGTTGTATATTTTTATCTACATGTACGTAAAGCTGAAATCTACATTCACAAGAAGTAACGTGAAGTTCTAAGAGCAACCTTAATTTTTTGAAAGGCATCAAAATTTATAACCTTTAGGTAGCCAACCCTTATAGCTTTCCCAATATTTCAGCCACAATTCCCAACTCTCCATGATCCAAAGCTAAACGATTTAGAAAATTGTCAACATAGAAATCTAAAAATATTTTAAATTTTTGCATCCAGCTAACGTTTCTGGCTTATTCAGTAAATATACTAGAAATACGTGTACGCAATAACCCCTCGCCCAACTTACTGTTTGAGGCTTTAATAGTGTAATGCTCAGTTCTTTTACTTGAAAATAAGGAAAGCATTCGTTTTCCAATCTGAGCAGATTTTCAAACTGATTAATTTTTGGTGCAGTTTTTGAGTTCAATTTGTGGGTAGTGCACTGAACAGTGGCGGATCCAGGGTTTTTCGAAAGGGCGCACATGCATGAGAATCAGCACGTTGTGGTGTATGTTTGAGGCGTTCCACAAGAGGGTCTGGGGACAGGAAAATTAATTGTAGTATAGCAAGTAGGGCTGCGAGCCCAATCGACTTCAAACGTGAATATAAACACCAAAACATCATCAAATTTTGCCAAGTCACGACTCGACAAATTTGATGATGTTTTGGTGTTTATATTCACGTTTGAAGTCGAATAAGCTCTCAACCCTACTTGCTATACTACTACAGTGATCGTTAGTCAATCTAGACACCCTTCGCACGTTTTCTACTAAATTGATGTCAAACACATGTGAGACTTGCGAAACAATACCAAATTTATACTAAATCGCGACTCTCGCTAAATTTGACACCATTTCAGCCACATTTAAAAAATAGTCGTTTCAAAATTCTCACAAATTTATGTCAGATTACATTTAGGAAAAAATAGAAAGTGTCATTTCAACATTTTCGCGTGTTAAAAAAATAAAATGTGGTACGAGCCCACTCTCACATATTAAAAAAAATAGAAAGTGTCATTTCAACATTTTCACAAATTTGTCGAATCACATTTAAAAAATAGGAAGTGCTGTCTCAACATTTTCACAAATTTGTCAAATCACATTTAAAAAAATAGAAAGTGTCGTTTCAACATTTTCACAAATTTGTCAAATCACATTTTCACAAATTTGTCAAATCACATTTAAAAAATAGAAAGTGTCGTTTCAACATTTTCACAAATTTGTCAAATTACATTTAGGAAAATAGTCGTTTCAGCGCTTTTACAAATTTATGTATCGTAAAAGTGTCTCACGCGTGATAAAATTGCCACCTGTTATGCAAATTAGATTATTGCCACCTGTTAATAATAGATTAGTCCGTTTGTTCACTATTTTCAGCGTTTGTCGCCTCTTTTCTAAAATGGTGATCGTACACATATTTCGACGTTGTGATTCCTCCCGACAACAAGCCCAAGAAGGGTACGTATGGTGTCACAACCGCGACAATGCTTCCAACGTCTTTCTTTAGTAGCGGGTCTTTTTGCAACTCGTCATTTAGTTCGTCAGGGTTCTCAATAGCGTTCAACCCATCTAGTAAGTTAGCGAATTTGCTGATTAGCAAGTCGGTGAGAAAAGCGTTTGCGATTTCCATTCTCTTCAACTCGTATTGGTGCCATATCTTGTCGATAACCTTTGCGGACGCTTTTTTAATGTACGCTTCAGATTGGCTTACCACACCATCGCCAGACAGTCTAATAAGTTCAGATCTCCTAACGTCAATATTGTCTTCCACAGTCGAAGTACCATCAGTGTCCTCAACTAATTCCTCAATCGTGGGGTTTTCTTCACTTTTGCGTTTCACCATCACACTATTACTTATACCCATATTTTATTGCGGAATAACAACTTCGTGACTGTATGGGTAGCGCAGTGAGATTTCAAGTCTAGCGTATTTATTATTTTTTAATGCGGTCACAATCGCCGACACTTCTTCTTTGCTAATGTGCCCAAGGTAATCGTCAATAACAACCTTCATATCACTTCTGCTCGGACAGTAAAAGCAAACGAGCTTACTAATGTTTTCTCTATATGGTTTTGCGATCGACGTCAGTTGTTGTGTGATGACAATAACGCTCAACATAAAATGTCGCGCACTAAAAGCCAAGTTGACCAATTGACTAGTCCTATTCTTGACGTCCTGTCCACTTGCACAGTCGTCCAACACAATCAGAGTGTTAGTGCCTTTAAAAACGTTAGTCACACACTTGAGAACAGCGTCAACATTATCCTGTGCACAGTCTATCGCTAACACATCAGGGTCGCGCACATATTTCCAATCTTGGTACGCTTTGTTCCACTCGAAAGTGGGACAAATCAACACGATGTAGTCAAATTTACCACAATACTCAGATTCCAGTGTTTCTAGCAAATAATGTGTCTTACCACAAGCTGTCATACCAACGATTAACATATTAAACGGAGTTTCCATTAAATTGTGTTTGATTTAATACTGGATTGATTGCAACCCATTGTTCATGAAGTTGACCAATCCATCACTCATCACAAACACCCTGCACATGACATTTGCGGTCGTCGCTTTTTTAGTGATCTCAAGAAGTACACCAGATTGTGTGTTTACGATTTTTTTACCAGTGGCGACGTTGTAGTTGTCTTGGACGCTCCTCAAGTCAATGACTAACGCAAAACCATCTTTATAGAACTTTTGTATGGTCATGAACTGAGCGTGTTCTTCACCCAACCCAAACAGTCGTTTCGCTTCTGCATAGAGCTTCGACTTTGGGATGCCTTGTGAGTACACACTATTTGGCACACCTTCAATTGTGACTCTAACACTCTCGATATTTGGGTAAAGAAACTCCTCGCTGTCTGTTCGCACCTTATTCGTGAATAGCAACACGATCGCCTTCATGCTTTTTCTCGGTAGATTAACATTCTCGTTCACAATGGTCGTGCCTTTGTCCCATTCAGTGGTTTTCATCAACGTGACGTGTTCGTACGACAAACTACGACCACTTGCATAGCCCGACGTTATTTCATCAGAGAGCTCCTGGTTATCGATCGTCTCATACTCAAGCTCGAGGTTCTCCAGAGTGTACCCACCCACACTACTACCGGATTGAGCTATCATGATGTCTGTGGCCTTTGGGAGTGTGATCACATACTGCAAGTTGTTGTTCATGCTAAAAGGAGCGTACAACCCATGGTCATCCATGATTTTACCAAGCTTTATTCGCTGTTTCGTTCCAATCACTCCAAACATCAACGCGTCACTAACTTTGACAACGCTCCCACTTGTCGCACCACTGTCGTCCTTAGAAATTAGCTTTCTCAAGTTCTCACCACCAACACCATAGTCAATCATTTGGTCTCGCGCAGTAACACTTTCCCAAAGGTCACGATAAACACCAGTGTAATTTTCCCCACTGTTGTCATACACAATCTCCCCAGCTAGTCTCACAACAAGCTTCTCAACCAACAACTTGCTCACATTGTTCAAGAACCAGCTTTTGGCGTTTGCATTCTTAAAGTCGAACACTAGACCCAACGATCCAGGCACCAAACAGCTACTAACCTTGAGCTTCGGTATATCAATGTAAAGTTCCTCACCAGGACTGACCTTATTAGGGTTCAACGTGATTACGTGTTGCGTTCTCGCCCCTTTTATGACACCCATGGTCGCTCGTCTAAAACCAGGACTCAACTCTGCCGACGTGACGTTCATATACTTTACATATGTTTTGTCACTACCGTTTTAGCTTGTAATAATCATACACAAACCACGCAAGTACCACCGCAAGTACCCACAGATTTTGAGCCAACCAAGCGAGACCCTTCGCACCTAACGTCAACGCATTATAAACTAAATTAGCCAGCCCAACAGCCCATGGACCCATCTTCATTATCGCGTTCTTAACAGCCTGTGCGAATGACCTCGTGGCCACAGCGCCTCTCATAACAGCAGACCTCCCAGCGATAATAATAGTTGTTATAATCCCAGCCATTGAGATTGCCACAGCGCTCAACCCAACTATATTTTCTTTAACCCATTCCTTGAATCTCTGGAACCTGTCAATGTCGATCTCTTGTTGCTCTCTAACTTCTTCAAGCTTGCGCTGTTCTAGGGTTCTATCTCTGGCTTGCTCAAGTCCTGACTCTCTTTCAAACAAGCTAGCGTACTCTCGCTCTTCGTCAGGCGTGAGACCAATTTGGTCAGCTTTTCTATTAAGCTCTGCCAATCTCCCACTCGTTTCACCTATCACTTCTTGAAAGTGGTCTGCCTGCGCTTGCAACGCACCGGTGTCGCCTATTCTTGACTCACGCAACGCACTCTCACTTGGATTAAGCACACCACTCAGCTCACGGTTCTCGTTTGGTGTTAGCCCAGGTATGTCGTCGTGACCCACTCTTGTCTCAATTACTGGGAAGTCGTCTGGGGTCACTTCTGTTGTGACAACTGTTGTTTCTACATTCTCAGGGATTTGACTAACTAACTTTTTGAACTGCTCAATCGCATTTTTACTACTCACGTCTTTACTAAAGATCAAACCTTTTTTCCCAGGTATTAGAATTCGTTTAGGTTTTCCATATTTACCATCTTTGTTTATCGGTTTGAAAAGAATAGCCCCTGAGTCCATGACCTGCGACCTGTTGACTATTTCCCTTGACGTGTCGTCGAGACCGAGTTTTTTTTTATACAACTTACGTATTTTCTTACCTATCGCCGTGACTCTTTTTACTTGATTTTTTACTACCTCTTTGTTGAACACATTTAGCTCATCCAATCTTTTATAAAGATCGTCCGACCTTACTTCAAGAGCTAGATTGAAGCTTGTGTCATCGACGTCACCATATGACTCCTGTTCAACAAACTCCACCGCGGGGACTTCTGTGTTAGTTCCCCTTATTGTCACCGTCTTACCATCGTCAGTGTCAATAAATGACGTCTCTTTTTGCCAATCTCGTCTCGCGTCTAGCTCACTCCTTATCTTTTTCGCTTGGTCTTGATAGTCGTTGTAATTAACACGAACGTCTTCCGGCATATCGTCTTCAGTGTGCTCATCGTCTATGTCTTCGATTAACTCTTCGAAATAGATGAGCCTCTTTTCTAGTCGCTCACCACTCATGTCTTCGTACTCACCGAGGATTTCCATCTCGACCTCGTCAAAACCTTCTCCACCCTCAGCCATATTACATTAGCTTACATTTTGAATATCGCTTTCTGGTATCCACGAATTATGTTTACTCTCATAACCCAACCATTTGACCAGCGCCATCTTCTCCCCTCTGACTTTCTTTCTTTTCAACACCTTTTCAACTCTGTACACATCACCACCACGTTTCTTATTGACCAGCGATAATTCCTGTTCATAAAATTTACCAATAATCTGTTCACCGGTGTGGTCCTCAATTTCGTACACATTAGGATCACCACGAATAACCTTTACCACTTTAAACAGCTCTTCAGTGAAGTTGGCTTCATAGCCCTTTGTGAACACACTCTTGTATTTACTAATTCTCACTGACTCGCCAACTCTAAACTTTGGCAATGGGTTGTCTGCAAATTGGTGACCAAACAAAGTGGTCCAAACTTCGCCCTCGTTTGACTTATTGACATCCTTCGGCTTCATCATAATACTACGGTTCACATTGCTATTGTAATTGCTTACAAACTGGTCCAAAGCGTCAACCCATCTATACGCTCCACGAGCGTAAAAGTACTTCCACATAACACTCTTCAGACTTCTATTAAAACGCTCAACAACGGCAGCCTTTTTATCGCTCTTAGTGCTGAAATATTCAACGTCGTGTTCTTTCAACAAACTTTTCACCCCAACATTGTAGAACTCAAGTCCATCGTCAAATTGTGCTAACTTAGGTGTGGCCCCAAACCGATCTTTAAAGTCACTCAATAGCTCTCCAACAGCCTTAGTCATGTTCTTAGTGTCTTTTCTATAAACTGCAATACCAAAAGCATATCTACTCAATATTTCAATGCCTGTTAGTATCCAATAGTACCCTCCATTCTGTTTTGAGTACTTACTCATGTCCACTAAGTCCATTTGGAGCTCTTCACCAAGAAACCCAACAAAAGTCGCGCGGAACTTATGTCTTCTAACAATGGGTTTGTACCTAGTGTAAGTGTCCTGCGCGGTCAACCATTCTTTCACTGTTTTTCTAGTCACTTTCAATCCGTCCCCTAACGCACTTTGATACAACCTCTCTGCACCACTGAACCCTGTCTTGGGATTGTAGTAAATGTCTCTCAACCCTTGCTCTGTCTCCACACCAAGCTCCATATAATTCACACAATATACAGTTCCAATAGCACCGCGCCAATTTTAAGATCGTCGTTATTTGGTTTGACACGAAATGTCATACTTGAGTAAACACCTTTTTTAATACTCACCTTGGACTCAATATCCACATGACGTTGCACTGACCCCTTCAAAGACTGTTCAGTGGGTATTGGTAACGTTGTGATCACATTGCTACGCTTCCCATCAACACCCACATTGTTCTCCGTCTCAACAATATCACACGAAACTTCTATGTACTTCAGACCTCTATACATATCGACCTCGTTTGGGCTGACGTGCCACTCCTTCCCTTGGATTAATGTGTTTTCTGCAAAGCCAAGGAGGGGTCCAACCCCCAGCAATCTAAATGGGGCTACAGTCTTCACTCTACATCCACCAGATGGGATTTTCTCTATCTCAAGACTTGATACGTTTGGTCTAATGTCGGAGACCTGGAGCTTCATGTACTCAACCAACGCGTTGAAGTTATAATGTCCCTGAGGCACTGAGAACCGCAAGAGACTACCGAGGGAAAAGTCGATTGTGTTTGCTAGTACGTTGTCGTAGTCCCAAAACACAGTAGCTGTCTTAACCATAATGCATGGGTTATCGTGCGTGATCATCACACTGTTGTCAAAGGACACAACTTTCTCTGCGCCTTCAATAAATACCGTCAACTTTCGCATTATGTATAACATATGGTATATTATATGCAGAAAGCCCTTCATAACTACTATGGAAAGCACTACGAGCGTGCGATGGCGAACACATCAAAGGCTACACACGACACAAAGGCAGACCTCATCAAAAAGTACCCCCACGCCACTTTAAGCAAATTCGAGTTCTATCCAAATATTTCACAAGATGGTAAGATCATGAGTGTCGACATATATTTCAAAAACAACGACATCCTCAGCACAGACATAACCAGCGCAACCTTCAAAAATGATAAGAACATGTGGAAGTGGCTACACAATAGTAAGTTCCCAATAATGTGGCAAGGCGGTGGAACTATCCAACCACTACCAAAAGGTCATAAGAACCACTGGGGACTTTGGGATGGTTATCCAACGGAAAACGTGTTGAATTACCCAGTGAATAACTTTAAAGTTTTTGTTAACCAAAATAGCTACTTCATGTCGAAGCTACCAACCTTACAAATCACCACGTCAAAGACAAAATCAGAGTGGGATGACAACGAATCTTACTACCGTGTTGTGTTTGCGACGTATTGTGCGAGTTTCTGTTGTGGAGTGTCGCTGCAACATTTATCAGTGTCACAAGAAGTTCACCCCGTGGTCACAAGTGTGATGAGATTTCATTTGTACTTCACCATTAGAAGACTTCTCAGAAGAATGGAAGGTGGTGAGACCATGAAATCAATAAGTAGAGAATTTAACGCTTCCGAATTGTATGGTAAGATTTCCAAGATTCCCAGAAAACATTATTACCAGAATAAAGTCCTGAGCGATGGCACTTTAGGCGAGACCAGAGTCTTCACACTCAACGACGTTCAGAACGATTACAGACGATACGTCGCGCGATTGTCAGATGGCTTTACCAACATTGGACTGCAATATCTAAATCAAAGCATAGAAGCCTTTGTGTACTCCACACTTGGTGCGCAAGCGAGAACACGTGTATCAGTCGTTGGTGGTTCTGCAGGAAGTTTAGAAACCCAACAAGAATTCCGCAAGTTGTTTTCTGACAGCGTTATCAACTATGACGTGTCGACATGGATTCTCAACATGAATAAATCGATTAGAGACACCAACGTTGTTCAAAATCTCGCAGTGTCTCCAAGTACATGGTTGATGCCAAGTAATGTGGTGATACTCAAGAATAAAATCGCTGGGTACAACAACTTATTAAAGATTGCTACGGAGTCCATGAGATTTGGAGTGAACACTCGCTTGAATGCAACAACACCAACGATTGCGGCTAAAAAAGTCTACCAAGAAAATGTGGTGACTCACTCCCTAGTAGCGCCAACGACTGTGAAGAAAAAAGCTCACCAAGAAAATGTGGCGGCGCCAACTAATCTCGTGGCTAAAAAAGTTTACCAAGAAAGTGCGGCACCACTTCCCATGAGAAAAGCAGTGGCCACAAGTAAGTCAGACACGACAACGTTGGCGATAGTGTTAGGGTTCTCGGCGGTATCTGGCTATCTGCTAACCAAATACACCTTGAAGTAGTAATGAGTCTAAACTATGGGTATGAGTCTGACGACCCTCACGATAAAATACTAAAGAGAACGAAAAGGCATCTGGATGAAGATCCCAAATTAAGCGCGACCGGTGGAAGGATGTCTGGAATAATAGACATGCAAGGCTCAGCGATAAAAAACGTAGCAGACCCAGTCGATGACTCAGATGCTACCAATAAAAGAACTCTAGAGCGATTACTATCAGGTTTCCTGAAGAGTCAGTCATATAGTGTCGTGCTCGACTTCAACGTCAGCACACACGCCTTGAAAAACGTGGAGTTTCACACCAATGGTTCAAACAAAGTGAAAGCCATTGGTGAAACAAGCAAATTAGTGCAAAACAACCTAGCTTATGGTCCTATTATTGGCGTTAACAGTGCAGGCCATAGTTTTCTGTCCCCTGTGTTAACACCACTCCCACTTGAGTCAGGTCTTCATTTTAATTGTCCCAGTATGCAATGGTGTGATCTCTCTATTTTTGTCGTAGCGCGGCTACCTACTCGCACCACAGTGTCAAATTGGGAGACAATTATATCAAACGACGACGGTCAATGGGATAAGTTCATAGGGTACAAGACTGGTATGACCAACGGACTCGCGTATGGTGGCGGCGTCCCAGCAATGGAGAGCGTATGCACTATTCCAAGTGGTGTCGACCTCACAAAAATGCATATGATATCAATACACTGGCAAATGAGCAATTCGCACGTCAGAGTCAACAACATCAAGTCAACCGATTCAGACTTCGTAGCAAATATGAAAAAGATAGGCACACCCTATGGAACGATTTTTGGAATACATCGACCAAGAATACCACTCGCACCTTATGCATACCCATCGTTGATAGAATTCTACGGCGTGAAAATTGTGAGTGGCTACATGACGAACCGAGACATCATAATCATGGGTGGAGAAATGATGAAGGAATATGGTGTAAAGTAAATGGGAGCATGTTTTTCGAGACCCCATGAAATATATAAGATAAATAAGACGACTGATCACATGTTCAAAGCTGGTGGATCATTTGGTCGCGGTGACGTTACTCTCGAGCTCCACGCTGAGATTGGTATGAGGTCTAAAAAGACTTACGGCAAACCTATTATGTTACCAGAGTCAGACACTGTGGGAGTGGTGGGAGACGTGACCTAAGTTAAAATGGGTTGGCTTAGAAAACTGGTTCGTAACATTAGAAACTTTTTCAGACGACGTAGAAAACTGAGGACTAATAAAACACACCTGCTGCATTGGTACACAACAAACCAGATCTATAAAAAACCTGACACCTATGTCGAGTAGTTTTTTTTTGCGGGGCTATAGTAATGGCAACCAACTCAGTGCAATTATTCGATGGTCACCAAATCACGACGGTTAATCACAACGGTGACATATGGTTCAAAGCGAAAGAAGTCGCGAGCGCTCTAGGTTATGCTCGACCAAAAGATGCGGTGCACGACCACGTCGAACCTGACTGTAAAATGAAGATGGAGCAGGCCTCATTTATCAACGAACTTGGGGTCTACTCATTGACGTTCTCGAGTAAAATGGAGCGCGCGAAACACTTTGGAAGGTGGGTGCACACAGAGGTCTTACCAAGCATTAGAAAGGGTTTAGCTGACGTCGGTCTCAAACACAATCAGTTTAAAATGATCACTGAGTTCGACCTTCATACGAAAGTTGTTGGTTTTCTTAGGAAATATTATCCAGAGGCTATTTTGATAGCCGCTTGTGGTGAGAATCAAGACACTTCGAGTAAAAGAATAAATTCGTGGAAAAAAGGTTACCAACGTGGAACACCTGACTTGATTATCGCTAACGCAAACCGACAGCACAGCGGACTCGTGATTGAGTTCAAGAATCCAGGTGGCACAGGTAAGACGTCCAAAGAGCAAGACTCTCTGCTACTCAGATACAAATCCGCTGGTTATCTAACACTCTTGTGCGACTCATACGATGACGCTATCACCACGGTGATAAAATATTTCTTTGACGTTGGGTTTCAGTGCTCCCAGTGTTTTCGTAAATTTAAGAATAAATCAGCGTTAAGTAACCACGAGAGACGCTACTGTAAAGAGACTTTTTAGACAGTGAGTAATAAGTCGAATTAGCACTCGTTCTCGTTGTTGAGACGACGCTTGAGGTGACAACTGCTCTAGCATTTTTTAAAGACGTTTTTTAACTCGATAAAAATATCTGCGAAACTCTCTCTCTTTATTTCACAAACCTTCTGACCACTGTGTGAAAAAATGTTTCTATGAGACATTGGACGCTTCATGTGACCAATGTCTAAATTTAAAAAAGTGGGGTGTGTTGAGAACACCCCTAATTTTGTGTGGAAGGATGATGACGTCTGCACACTGCGCGATATTGCTCAGCACCACCAACAAACGATTGTCCTGGGTTGTATCTCCAATTGAATGGTGCATCAACAGTTGTTCCGCGAGTGTCACGACAAACGGCGCAATACGCTTTTAGAAATGTGATGTCGTCTGCTACTGGGAACAGTGTGTCGAGCTCACCAATTCTTTTTAAGCGCTCTGTTGATATGAGACCACAAATAATGACGTGAATGCCGGCTTTGACATATTCGCGAATAATTGGGAGTAGATCAGAGTACCAATGGCCTTCATCAATGCCGATGACGTCATAATCAGCTATCTCGGAAGAACTCGGAAGGTTGGTGATTAACTTCGCAGGTAAACTGTCTGATCCGACGACAATGGTCTGACGGTGTGTGGAGAACACGTGGTCGGTTCGCCTAGTGTCACCTGTGTTGTTCATGTAAAGGACTTTGAGCCCTGACTTACTTGACGTGAGTAACCTACGGAGAGTCTCTGTCGTTTTTCCTGCGAACATGGGACCAATCACAATTTCTAGTTTACCAACTTTTCTCATGGTTACTATACCCCCAGAGAAATATTTTTTTATTGTGGTGGAAACCGTCGTTCCGTGTTGAATATCCGCTGGAGCTCTAAGTTTTTAAGATGGGACCTCGAGCTCTCGTGTCTCAAGCGATGCAGTGGGTCGTTGGTGACCACACCGCATGGGTGACAGGTGTACACGTTTTCATCTCTCGCAAAGTGTCTGTGGGCGGGTGAGAGTACGTGGTCCCTGATATCATCCACACCTAGTATTTCCTTACACCCAACCTTGCAAACGTGAACGTCGCGGTTCGCGGCGAGATCTAGCCACGCTTTGGCTTTGGTTGGGCATGGTTTCCATATAAGGGTCACTAAGAACACTTGGAGGAAGTTACCGAGTAACGTACCGTTGGACCCACTAGGGTTGTTCAAGTAGACATCACTTGCTAACATAAGGTACTTGAATGATGAGTAACACCACACAGGGATTATGCTAGATAATCTATCAGCAATCTCCTTGGCTCTATCTTCTCGAAGATCGATCCAAGTGTCGTGAAGATGCCTCGCACAGTCGACCTGGGGGATAGGCTGTTTTATTAACACCTCTTCACGTCTGAGGTCGAGCAGATTGTATATTGAAAAGTACTCGTTTAAGACGTTGGGTCCATTGTCGACTCGTGGGGTAGACACACTGACAAAGGCCGTTCTCAGCAAGCGGTCAATAACTTCTTCGCTAACCTCTCGGTCTTGAGTCATTATGTTATACTCCCAGAAAAAATCCTAATTTTTAGCGCGTTTGGTCTGGAACTGTGAGACACCTGTGAGGTCGACTGTGAGACACCTGTGAGGTCAACTGTGAGTAAGATAACACGTGATAGTGTATTAGATGGTTGAAGACCCACAGACGGCTGTTGAAGCGAAGATCACAGCTGATGTGAAAAGTGTTAAGGTGAAGGACCCAAAGCGCGTCGCTGCTGGTAAAAAGTTGGCTGAGATATCGAAAGCTGCGAAAGAAAAGAAAATGCGTGAAATGATAGTCAACGAAGAACAGGGTAGTGAGTGGAGCTATGGTTACATTGTTGGAACACTTGGTGTTATCATTGCTGCTGCTTCACTATGGTACACAATTAGCAGTGAAAAAGAACCTGTGAGTACTGCACCAGCACCTGCGTCAGAGAGTCATAAAACTCGTCGTCCAGCGTTAGACACATTTGATTCTTGAACAAAACACACGACAATGTATATGACTGCGATCGATCGAAAAGAACTTATGAACGAACTGTACGACGCGCTACTTGTCACGACTGGTGCTGTGGTAGTGAGTATGATTTCGAAAAAGGCTTTGGGGGAACCATTGGGAACACCAGAGACAGTGAAAGGCACAGTGAAACTTGCTGCAGCTGTTGGTGCAGGAACGCTGTTAGTAAAATGGGTGCAATCGAAAAAGTGGATACCGACAGATCCATTCAAATCAACGTAAGTTAATGGTGAGTGTTGTGGCTGGAGGGATATTTAATGCAGTAGCTTTTGCAGGCGCTGGCTTTATGTTTTCAAAGTTTAACCATTCAGGCTATGAAGCTGAGATGAAAAGACACAACCATGCGTTGGAACAGCTAGCCAGTGCGAAAGAAGTGTGGTACGAGAATGAGGTCGCCAAGAAAGATAAGATCCAGCGTTTACGACAACGGCTCTCTGATGCTAATGCAGACATCAATGACACAAACCACGCGTTGGAAGAACTTAGAAGCGTAATGACCATACAGTACAGCGGACGAGTGTTCACTAACCTCCCGAATATTGCGGATTACTACCAACCAAGTGCGGAAATGAAGGAATATCAATTATTGTTTGTTGGCGCGCTAGGTTTGGGCAGTGGAATAGCGGTATGGGTACTAGTTCGGTAAAAAAAATGTTGGAGTAGTATAAGCGATGGACAAACTTATGAGGCAGATGAGTTATAGCTTGACAATTGACAAGATCGCGAATGAGACGCAAACTGAGTGTGGGGGCGCCTTCAGAATTCACTACTGCTCGGATTGTGACGTTGTGAAAAACGTAAGTGACTGCGGTGGGTACGCGTGTCCAAAGTGTGGCGACATCGAATGGGGCTACATTCAGAGTTATGGTGACATGAGACTCACGCGACTAAAAAGCGTTCACAAACGGTCTTGGTGGATGGGAAGGAGACTACGGAATGTTGTGAAGGGTGAGCACCTTGAGTTGATAAAAGAGGACTTCCTGAAAGTTGTCAATGTGCTGCACTCATGCAATTTGATAAAGGGTAGAAATGTCAGCAGATACGGATACTACATTATTAGGTTGTGTCATAGAAGACAACTCGAGACACTCAAAAGGGTGCTAGACCTCAAAGACGGGAAGGTGAAAGATAAGTTCGACAACAATTTGTTCGGGGTGGTGTACCCAAAGCTGGGATGGTGTGAAAGTGGCGACAATTATTACAACGAGTGGTTTAGGAAAAAAACAAGTGTAGTATATAGAAGCCAATGAGTCGGACTGTGAAAAACCCACTGACAAAAAGACGGGCGCATAAGACGAGTGCAGCCGTTGTCAATTCACTAACAGATGAAGCGACCAACGTTCACGGCTTCTTTAGAGATCAGGAGGGACAACCTGTAGTCGAAGACCTCGCACCGCCAACGCATCTGTTGGATCGAGCACTGAGAGGGTTCACAAGGTCCTATGGAGTCGAAGTGATTGACGACAGAGACATCAATCAGGTAAATGGCAGTAGAAGCGCTGTCACTAACCTTTTGAGACGCGAGCTGGGTGAGACCAACGGAATGAAAGTGGTGGAGACAGTCAAGGTCACTTTTGAGAAAGTTTTAGAGCGTGATAAGACCACATACAAAACTGCCTACTTTAACAGCGAAACGTTCGTCGTCATTAACGAGCATGACATCGAGGGTGTTGCCAATCGCGGGTCGGAGCAGATTTTGACGCGGATAGCTGGGTGGTTATCTGAGGGGTCTGGATGGACTATCGACAAAATAGATGCGCACTACGTTAATGTCGCTATTTACAGACCTTTGCATGGGAGTAGCTACATTGCGTTGCCAAAGGAGCTGTGCAATAGTATGAAGGGCTTGATAAACGTAAATAACGGGGATGACAACGAGTGTTTTAGATGGTGCCACCTCGCACATAAGTTTCCTGTTGGGAAACACTCTGATAGAACGTCGAAGTACGCTAGGCGCGTCGGTGAGCTGAATTATGACGGAATTGACTTCCCAGTCACACTCAAAGACTACAACAAGATCGAAAAGGCAAACGATATTAGCATCAATGTTTTTGGGTATGAAAATTTGCAGCCATTCCCTGTGTACGTTTCTAAGGAGACGTATCCTGACCATATGGACCTATTGTTGATAACTAACGACGTGGGCAACAAGCATTATGTGTACATTCGCGATTTTAACAAATTCATGTACCGTCAGACAAAGTATAAGGCGAGAAAGCACTTTTGTAGGTATTGTTTGCAGTGTTTTAGTCGCGAGGACGTGCTTGAAAGTCACATTGAAGTATGTTTGGTCATCAATGGGAAGCAAGCTATTAAAATGCCACAAAAAGGCGCGAAAGTAAAATACGAGAATTTTAGTAGACAACTAAATGTGCCGTTTGTGGTGTACGCAGACTTCGAGGCTATCACACAGAAGGTGCACACAACAAAGCTGTCAAGCGAGTGTAGCTACACAAACGCTTATCAGAGGCACGTTGACTGCGGTTATGGGTACAAATTAGTTTGTTGCTACGACGACGAGTATAGTAAGCCAGTAAAAGTGTATCGTGGTGAAAATGCAGTTAACAAATTCATTGGGGAGATGTTAGAAATTGTTGAATATTGTAAAGAAACATCTGAGAGTCACTTTAACAAAGAAATGATACTGACTGACGACGATAAGAAGAATTTCGACGAGGCGAAGAGTTGTCATATTTGTAGTGTTGAGTACACTAGCGCTGACGTTAGAGTGAGAGACCACTGTCACGTGTCAGGTAAGTACAGAGGGTCTGCACATCGTCAGTGTAATGTGAACTTTAAGTTGACTGACAAAATCCCTGTGATCTTTCATAACTTGCGCGGCTACGATAGCCATTTCATCATGCAGGAGATTGGTAAGTTTGGTCAAGACATAAATGTGATACCAAACAACATGGAGAAGTACATGGCGTTCATGCTTGGAAAAAACTTGGTATTTTTGGACAGCTTTCAGTTCATGAGTAGTGGTCTAGACAACTTGGTGAGGAACCTACCGAGGGACGCTTTCAAATACACGTCAGAAGTGTTTCGCGACGAGGGGTTGGCGCTTATGACAAGAAAGGGGGTCTATCCCTACGATTATATGGACTCCTTTGAAAAATTCGACGAGCGCGAGCTACCCTCCAAAAAAGATTTCTACAGCGTTCTGAACGATGAGCACATCACGGAAGAAATGCACGAGCGTGCCATCGATGTGTGGGACTACTTCGACGTTGAAAGTATGGGTGAGTATCACGACCTGTATTTGAAAAGCGATGTGCTCTTGCTTGCTGATGTTTTCGAGAACTTTAGAAAGACATGTCATCGTGAGTATAAATTAGACCCATGTCACTATTTCACATCGCCTGGATTGGCTTGGGATGCTATGTTAAAGATGACTGGAGTGGAACTTGAATTATTGTCTGACATTGACATGTTCCAGTTCGTAGAATTAGGTATGCGTGGTGGTGTGAGCTACATATGCAACAGACATGGCGTGGCGAATAATAAGTACATGGAAGGGTATGACAAAGAGCAAGAGTCGAAGTATTTGATGTACCTTGACGCCAACAACTTGTATGGATGGGCAATGAGTCGAAGTCTACCCACGGGCGGCTTCAAGTGGTTGACTGAGAAAGAAATAGAAAAAGTTAATCTGCACGACTATCACAACAATAGTAAAAAAGGTTTACTGCTCGAGGTCGACTTGGAGTACCCAGCCCATTTGCATGACCTACACAACGATTACCCGCTGGCTCCTGAGAAGATGGAGATAACTGTCGACATGTTGTCAGAGTACTGCACGAAAATCAAAAATAAGTTTAACGTGAGTGTTGGTGGTGTGAAGAAGCTGGTGACTAATTTGATGGACAAAAAAAAGTATGTGTGTCACTACGGAAATCTGCAGTTGTACATGGATCTTGGATTAAAAATCAATAAGATTCACAGGGTCCTGCAGTTTGACCAGTCCAAGTGGCTAGGCAAGTACATCGACTTTAACACAGTCAAAAGAACCGCGGCTAAGAACGCTTTTGAGAAGGACTTCTTCAAGTTGATGAACAACAGTGTGTTCGGAAAAACGATGGAAAATTTGAGGAAGCGTGTGGACGTAAGATTAGTGACCACTGCGGAGAAATTTAAAAAGCTTGTCTCGAAGCCGACGTTTGTGTCTTGCAAAATATTTAGCGAGAACTTAGTCGCTGTCCATAAGGTTAAAGAAACGCTGACACTAAATAGACCTGCATATGTGGGTATGTGCATACTAGACTTGAGTAAAACGCTGATGTACAATTTTCACTACAATTATATTATGAAAAAGTACTCTAGCGACACCTGTAGATTGCACTTCACTGACACTGACAGTCTGTTGTACTCAATCAAAACTGACGACGTTTATTCCGACTTTATGATGGAGTGCGAAAAGTTTGACAATAGCGACTACCCTGCAGACAGCCCATTCTTTTTTAGGGAGAATAAGAAAGTTATTGGGAAGATGAAGGACGAGTGCGCTGGAACGCCAATTGTCGAGTTCGTCGGGTTGCGCAGTAAAATGTACAGCTATTTGAAAGAGGGTGGAGGTGGCGGGAAAACCGCTAAAGGTATTAGAAAAAATATAATTAAAAAGGTAATCAGACACGAAGATTACGAAAGTGTGTTACTCGAGCAGAAACAGTTGCGACACACAATGAAGACCATTAGAAGTGTCAAACATCAGCTAGGTAGTTACGAAATTAATAAAGTGTCGCTATCCTGTTTTGATGACAAACGATACCTTTTAGAAAATGGCATTGACTCCTACGCATATGGTCACAAAAACATTGTAGTGAGAGATAACAACACATCCACTGACACATCTTAAACACTGCGACGTAACCCCCATAAGGTTGTTTTCTCACTGACTCACTAGTCGACAAATTCGCTATAGAGAATCCTGACGAACTAAATGACGAACTACAAAAAGATCCGTTACTAAAGAAAGACGTTGAGAGCATTGTCGCGGTTGTGACACCATACGTACCCTTCTTGGGCTTGTTGTCGGGAGGAATCACAACGTCGAAATATGTGTACGATCACCATTTTAGAAAAGAGGCGACAAACGCTGAAAATAGTGAACAAACGGACTAATCTATTATTAACAGGTGGCAATAATCTAATTTGCATAACAGGTGGCAATTTTATCACGCGTGAGACACTTTTACGATACATAAATTTGTAAAAGCGCTGAAACGACTATTTTCCTAAATGTAATTTGACAAATTTGTGAAAATGTTGAAACGACACTTTCTATTTTTTAAATGTGATTTGACAAATTTGTGAAAATGTGATTTGACAAATTTGTGAAAATGTTGAAACGGCACTTTCTATTTTTTAAATGTGATTTGACAAATTTGTGAAAATGTTGAGACGGCACTTTCTATTTTTTAAATGTGATTCGACAAATTTGTGAAAATGTTGAAACGACACTTTCTATTTTTTTAATATGTGAGAGTGGGCTCGTACCACATTTTATTTTTTTAACACGCGAAAATGTTGAAATGACACTTTCTATTTTTTCCTAAATGTAATTTGACATAAATTTGTGAGAATTTTGAAACGACTATTTTTTAAATGTGGCTGAAATGGTGTCAAATTTAGCGAGAGTCGCGACTTAGTATAAATCTTGTATTGTTTCGCTAGTCTCACATGTGTTTGACATCAATTTAGTAGAAAACGTGCGAAGGGTGTCTAGATTGACTAACGATCACTGTAGTAGTATAGCAAGTAGGGTTGAGAGCTTATTCGACTTCAAACGTGAATATAAACACCAAAACATCATCAAATTTGTCGAGTCGTGACTTGGCAAAATTTGATGATGTTTTGGTGTTTATATTCACGTTTGAAGTCGATTGGGCTCGCAGCCCTACTTGCTATACTACTATTTATAATTATGCAAAGCCCAAAAGTGCTTTTCCGGCGATTTCTGATACGAATTTTTGCGAAATTAGGGCACCACGTCGTTGCTAAAAATGCATGATTACAAGGGGGCATCAAGATTATGAAACACTTTGGACACTTCTGTTAGAAGACCTTTGATTGTTTTATTAATATTAATTATACACATACATATACCGGTATTTCAATGGTGTTCAAGTACCGGTAACACATATTTCAAAAACATGAAATGACAAAAACCCATAATATGCAACAAAGAACGACATTGCTTAATACTATCTAATTATATCACTAATATAACCTTAATTCACGATGAAATTCCCTTCAGCTGCTTTTTGTCAGTGAACTGCAACCATTTGTTTAATCCCTAATATGTTCCCTTGACACAGGACAGGCATTGCAAGCCTAAAACGTTTACACTACTAAAGTCTAAAGTTCTCAAAAGAACTGGATATGTTATGAAAAGGAGAAATAGGAGAACTTCAATGTGTCGAAAAATATTAATAAGTAAAAGTACTTACGTATATGAATGGACGACGTTTCGGACGATGTGTCCTTCTCCAAGTCAGATGAGACATCGTCCGAAACATTAATATACGTAAGTACTCTTACTTCAGTAAAATGTACTGCACAGGCGGTGGTCCAGGTTTGTCCCATAGCCTTGCAGTGTAAACACAATATTTTCTGTACTTTTTTACATCCTTAACTACCGATACTCTATACATATAGGTTAATTATCAAGCATTACAATTATTCCATTGTGAATGAGGTTGCGAAGTGACCGAGAGAAGCAAGAGTGATGAATAAATTAATGTAAAAAGCAAGAGTGACGAATAAATAAATGTAAAAAATACATGCCATTCAAAGTTTATATTAACATTTTGTTATTACGCAATATTATAAAGCGTATAATTTAAATGGTATACATTCTAATCTTCCGCTCTAAATATTAAATTCATTGATTCTTTAAACAGCAATAGTTCTTAATGTCCATATCATTAAAAGTCATTGGAATTTCTACATGCCAATATGTATAGGTTATTGAACCGACCGAGGTCAATTAGTTGTTTATAAACCGAGGGCGCATATAACTTTCTTATTTCATGATTAGGAGTGCCTAGCTATGAAATGAAATTTTTATTGCTTAATTTAAAAGAGCATCAAAACGTAGGACAATATTCAGTTTCCTGTTCCTTGATATCTTATCTAGTTCCAGAGTTATAAAGATTTAAAGATGCCAAAATCAAGGGAAAATATGGCAAAAACAAATTGCTGATTCAGCACAAATTATGACGTCATATGGTTTGCATGTTAGTTTGGTGAATGTTTAAATGAACAGTTACTATGTGTCAGAATCAAATGAATCTTTGCACACAGATAGCGCAAGATAAACACAGTTGATAATGTCATTAATTTTTTTGTCAAGGTAACACTGTTGTACCCAGTCCCCTTGCACGGATTTTATAAAACACCTTCATACTCTGTCTTGATAAGGATAAAGACGTGTGCTTGTAATACCTATACATGCCTAAAATGCATTTATACTATAATAATTTAAAAATTATACCCCTAGTGATAAATACAGTGTTTTATAAAATCCGTGTAATGGGCCTGGGTATAACAGTATTACCTTGACAACAGCATTTGTGACATCAACTGTGTTTCATCTTGCACTATCTGTGTGCAAAGGTTCATTTGATTCTGACACAGTAACTGAGCTATTTTTATTTTTGACACATAGTAACTGAGTTAATTTAAAGTGCCCCTAACCTCAAATTTTTTTATTGTCTTATTTGGAAGAACTTTCAAAATGATAAAGCAACTTCTTTTGAAGATTTTCGTTTCTTCGCTTTCTTTTTGAGATATATCAGTTTGTTTGATATGCAAATGTCCGGAATTTACGTCACACGTGCATAATAAGTTATCAGAGAATGTTATATATCTTTGCGTTCATCAAATAAAAACACTAAAGTGTGAATAACACGTGTGCGTGCTTCTCGCACAACACCAAGTTTCTCGATTTTAAAGGATTTCGTGCGAGAATGAAGAGATACACACATCTCTCCAATAAGTCATTATGCATGTGTGACGTAAATTCCGGACATTTGCATATCAAACAAACTGATATATCTCAAAAAGAAAGCGAAGAAACGAAAATCTTCAAAAGAAGTTGCTTTATCATTTTGAAAGTTCTTCCAAATAAGACAATAAAAAAATTTGAGGTTAGGGGCACTTTAAACATTCACCAAACTAACATATGCAAACCATATGACGTCATAATTTGTACTGAATCAGCAATTTGTTTGTGTCATATTTTCTCTTGATTTTGAGATGTTTAAATCTTTATAACGCTGGAACTAGAAAAGATATCAAAGAACGGTAAACTGTACATGTACAATGTCCAGTCATTTGAGGCAAAGTATTCTGCAAAATGTTTGTGCCGCGTATAAATATAGATATTATACCTCAACTATAAATTGTCCAATCAAAGAGCTAGATTTGTACCACGTGACCAGTCAATTTAACCTCGAATTCCCCGCTGATGGCGTCATCAGCGGGTAATTCGAGTTCGAATATCCCGCTCGTACCCAGTACTCGCGCGTAAACCAAGACGAGGCTGTAAACAATGGAGGAACAACAAGACGTTTCTAGACGTTTCAAGACAGCATTCAAAATCGTTTCGGTATAATATATCATTTATAGACCCTCCGCTCGGGGAATTCGACGAAATATTACCCCTCGGGATGATATATCCCTCGGGCTTCGCGCTTGGGATATATCATCCCTCGGGGTAATATTTCGTCGAATTCCCCGAGCGGAGGGTCTATAAATGATAAATATAAACTACTAATTGTAAATAGATAATGTTAAAAAATATTAAAATTTAAGTATAAAACTATATTAAAAATCTAAAAAACTAGTACGTTTAAAACTGTGCATGTTTTGCGAATTTCTGATGTCCTTACTAAGTGTGTTGTAGTCTTTAACTGCGAGGTAACCTGTCCTCTGTTTGCCCCAGTTCCTTCTTGTGCTTGGCAAACTAAGCTTATCCTTGTTGCGTGTGTTGTAATTATGTTGATCTTGGTGCTTTATTAAACTAATGTGGTGTTCTACCATGAGACCATATATATGGGAGGCCAGCAAGCCCTGTAAGCGGAATATCCGCTTACGATGCATAGCTATTTTCCTCTTAAAAATTTCTGTGTTTATATTATATGGCCAAGCGCCCCGGGCGAAGAAGAACCCTGGCACCTATCGGAATGACCTTGACGACCCGAGCACTTTATGAACATGCATTTAAATAATTTTTCGACTACTCTCGCGATCCAGTCGTTCCACCCCCGCCAAATGATTTCCTCCGCTATTCGCCCAACAATTTTGACTCTTATAACCCTTATCCAAACCCTAAAAATCCATAACCGACCTATAAATATCCTCGTAATTATTAAAATTAATTCTTACATGTTGCATATAATTTACATTTATTTAACGTTTATTTTAATTTTATTTCTTGATTATCATATTGACCGGTCATCCACGTTCTAGCACGTTCTCAGTAAGTTCGGACACACGTGCTCTATGGGAACGAGATTGCCATTTTCCGCAGTAGTTACAGGTGCGCCCAAGTGTACCTATTTTTTACTTTTCTGCGCACGTACAATTTTACCTCTCTCCATTGCCCCCAAATGTCCATCAGATGGCTGTCCCATCCACAAGATACTGACCTGTGTAAAAAGCAAAGAATAAAGCCTCTTCAAACAGATTGATGTGGACCAGACAGACTTTCCATACATGAGTTTCAGACATCGTATACAAAATATCTGCTTTCAAAACTCCATTTTATTTCTATTTGATGTAAGTTAGTTAAATTTATATTATTAGTAGTTATTCTCACAAAAGTATTAATTCTTTTCTTTATAGAGCAATTTTACGAATGGTGACTCGCAAATCTGGTTACCTCAATATATGAACTCACCAAACGAACCATTTTATGCGATTAAATCAAACTTGACTGTAGACGATGGTGGTGGTAAGATACCACTCTTTATAAGCAGTGATGGAGAAGGAAATCTTAACCTTAAAGCAGCCAATTCGACAAATTATCCCCCGCCTAATGCAAATCCCTTCATTGATCCATCGTTGTTGTTCAGATTAGTTGAGCCACGATTGTAAAGGCAAAAGCAAGTGATTAAAATTATTTCTTCATTGAATTAGACGAGACATTTATTATTTTATAAATGTCAAATATTGACGATGAGCAAGAAATTAAAACAGGAAAAAATAGGGAGTTTCGCCAGTTTTGTGTTTCTAAATTCTTAATTCAGTAATAATTAATTATCTATTGAATGATAGATAGATATAGATCTTTTAATAAAATTGCCTTGCAACCCAAAGGTTGAATTACACAATAATTACAATACAATTTGATAATTAACTGATATAAACTGTGTAATAAGAATTTTATAAGAATTGTAAAAATTGAATTACTCGGAAAAGAGCACCCAACAAGGATACTCAGAAGTTTACTTCAGTCTGTAAAAAGTATAGCTGGAATAAAAGGTTTTTTTATATATGTCAGTTTTACATTTGGGCAAAGAAAATTCTCGTTTCCTCAGAAGATTATGGTGCGATAAGGTTGGGCTCAGAAAGAGAGAGAACAGTGGATAATGTTAGTTCGAGGCAATAGATTTTAAAAAATTAGCAACAATTTTTTTATACGATCACTTAGGCCCGTTTCAAACGTCGAACTTTTCCTGTGCCGAATCTAATGTAAATGAGCAAAACCCTTTGTCCAAGCTCATTTGCATTAGATTTGGCACATGAAAAGTTGGACGTTTGAAACGGGCCTTAAAGTCGAAAGACCAGATTTTTTTAAGCGCTTCTTCATACGTTATATGCAGAGGGAAGGTTATGGACAGACATCTCTTTTGAACTCTTTCTAGGCAGTTGTGAAGATAGTCAGGAAGGCTGTCGTGCGGCAACAAACGTACTCTAGGACTGATCTGATACATGTTGAATAAAATTTGAATAAATTCTTCCATTCAACTTTTGCTCACTTTAATTGAACCAAGAAGTATATTCGGTAGGAAACTTTCTTAATAATGTTATTAATATGGACATTCCACTTTAACTCGTTTGTAACATTCGGTAACAAGTTCAACTTGGTGACCGTCGAGTAAGAGGTTGGAGGGCGGAACGTTGCTGTCGACAAAATGAAATTTGGAGTTCTTTACACTTATCCAAATTGAGTTGAAGATTAATAGTAGACCAGCTAGCCCTTTCATACACTGTAGCTTGGATTTGAGTCATTTGACCCTCTTTGTATACGTACCTCCACGTATACCTGTACGTATTACGTGTTTAAATAAAGTTTTGATTGATTTGATTTGGTTGATTGATTTGTATAATTTCTGATTCTGTTGTGTCAACATATTTCCATAAATTCACTCCTGAAGCCGTAAGGTCGTTAATAATTAATAAGAAAAGCCAGAGACCAAGCTTGGTACCTTGTGGTACACCACCAGGAATATTTCTATAATCAGAATGACAATCACTCGTCAATGTTATGCGTTGATCCTTCTTAATATCAAACAGCAAAAACAGCATGATCATGACAGCAGCTGCGGTACCATCAGCGGCTTTGGACCAGCGGTCGATCAGGTATTGCACCACAGTGACGGGGTCCAAAACTCAACTGGATGATTGGCTGGACGAATTCCTCCACCACGAATTCTTCGGCCATTTCCGATATAATAGGGGTCAATGAGATGGGTCTGATATGCTTGCAAACATCTATGATCGGTTTGGAATTCGGTATTGGGACCACGTCAGTATTCTAGTCTCCTTCGCAGCCGTCAGTTAGAGTTCGTTCTCACTCCCCTCAACTACCGGCTGCTTACCCGAGCAGCAAATTCCTTTCCAATTGTTGACCAATCAGAGTCAGACTTCCAATATCTGGAAACCTGACCTTCGACCTTGAGCTGACCGTTTGAAACTGGTAGTTCAGTCAAAATTTTGCGTAAATAGAATCAATATAAAGAAGATGTTGTATTATCTGTGGATTACAATATGAATACATGTACATGAAACAAAGTTAAAAGCGCCACTACCTGGAATATGAAACTGAATAACATCGAGGTTGCTAGCCAGACATGGCCAGACATCCCCGTATTAAAGATTTATTATATTGTCGCCGACGCTTGTAGCTTTTTTAAAGCTTTTCACACAGATTTATTTACACGACCAGCAAGAACATACATTCGTAATACAATTCTTCGTAAACTTTGTAAAGCTCTGAGCTACAGTATAGTAAGCGAAATATTAGCTTTCAAGTAAACATGCAGTCGATTAAGACACAACACATTTTGTTTACAATCTTCAATTTCTCTTAACGCTCTCGTCAATTCACGCTTATTTGTTTGCATAGGCCACAGCAAGAACATAGTCAAAACAATATTCTAAGTAAATTTCGTGAAGTTCTAGGCTAAACTTCTCAAAATATAAGCTTTATTTAACAACACCATGTATCCCTGGTGCCTTTCGAGGATTTAGTGATTTTATTTTTTTTTATGAGAAAGTTTGATTGGGTATCCGAACTGAGTGAGAAGCGAAAACTAAGGGAATATAATCTTGCATCGGTAGGAAGAGTTGATCATTGATAAGGTTGGCAATTTCTTGGCGCGATGTTGATTGTTCGTTGGTCAATTCCATCAACCTTAATAAAATCCAGCAAGTCACGTTTCAGTGGAGACACTTAGTGATTTGACATACCGCCACCAATTCATTAAGATCTTTAAAGTGCACCTAACCCCAAAATGTTTTTAGCGATATCAAATCTGGGTATGATTTCTAGCATTTTAGTTATGTATAGGTAGGTAAAATATCGAAAACAAAAGCTGTGTCTTGACTCTTGAAGTTGTCAACAGACTCACCATTGACAACTGTACACTGTTAACCATCTTTTCACAACCAGCAAACGAACGCAGTACAGTATATATCAATGTAGATAAACCGATAAATCGACATATATGCAGATGATTCGACCTTCAGTACATCAGCTGATGTCTCAGAAGGCCCACTTGTAAATGAAACTAATTTACAACACGATACTAACCAATTAGTGAAGTGCATGGTCAGAAGAAAATAATATGATTTTAAATGTATCAAAAACAAAGGCGATGTTAGTGACAGTTAAACGATTGTGCCTTAAACTTGAAAATAACAATTTAAAGTTAACAGCGAATGGGAACGTAATTGAACAAGTTTCCACAAACAAACTACTTGGCGTCATAATTGATGATAGATTATCTTTTGATTCTCATGTTGACTACCTGTGTAAAAAACTTGCCCAGCGAATTGGTGTTCTTAAAAAGATAAGAACATATCTTCCCTTTACTGAAAGGAAACAATTCTACAATGCAATAATTAAACCAGTCGTGCTATATGGTTGTACAGTATGGACTTCTTGCTCGAAAAGTAACATTGACAGAGTGTTCATGCTACAGAAACGTGCTGCGAGAGTAATTCTGAATGCAGATACCCGAGAGAGGAGTGTTAAATTATTTCGAAAACTTGAATGGATTCCTTTCTATGACGAGGTTGAAATTATAAAATGCTCAATAATTCACAACAGAATATATGTAAACAGTCCCTCATATATCAGTGATATGCTATACCGCGCAACACTGACGTACACACATGCATGCGAGATCTACGAGGCACGGACATATTAATATTGTTTGCCCGCGTTTCTTGTACCCAGGGGCGGATTCAGATAGGTTTGATCGGTTTATATAAACCTGTCAGATTTTAAAAACCTGTTCTAGTTATATACTTTAAAGCTGTAATTTAGAAATTTCTTTATCATTTTATATCATTTCTGACTTTATCATTATATTTTCAATTATAATTATAATTCGCCTTTTCAATATTCGGCGGTAATAACAATTTGCGTCCAGAAAGTCAGGGCAGGCTGGTGAAACACGATCTCTTATGAAAGATGACTCGCAAACCACTCGCAAATCACGCAAACCTATTGATGAAGGCCCACGAGTCACTGCAAACCGGTCAGTGTTGTCCCTGTGAGCGTACAAACCGGTCAAGATGCAATGTGATTGGTTGAATATCACAGCAAACCGCTCACAAACCTGTCGGACGAGCTACACCGTTGCCAAGCGATTGCTAAGGTTGCGACTTGCGAAACATTTCACGCACAGCTTTCTTTCATGGTTTCATGTCGGTTAAGAATGTTAATAAGGTTTTGTTTATTGCTCCTCCTTGGTAAGTTTTGTTTATACAGCGTCTGGTCGTCTTTAGTTATGGTTTACTAGTAAATCGTAGTACTGTAGAGCTCTTTATTTATACTCTACGGCGAGTTATTGTTGATTGTTCGTCTTCGCCTTCGGTCATTCTCGACATCTCTGGAGATATCGAGAAAAATCCTGGTCGTGATGGTGAGGATTTAGTGAGGACTGCACGCAAACGATCTGCAATTGCAATATCGCAAGTCAACGAAACCCCAAGCAAACGGATTGTATTGGCGGAAGAGAATTGCAACGCTAAATGACATTGGATTATATCGGTTTCCTAATGCACAAAATCTGTCTCATATTTATATACGACTTATGGCCAAAAGGGTTATTAAAGGATAGCGAGTTGGCAATCATGTCATCTTTATTCATACTCATAATACATAAAATTTAAAAAATTAGCCTGATCTATAGTTTGAAAGTTTCCGCCCAGCCCAACCCCCCCCCCCCCCCCCCCCCAGATAGTACACTACAAGCAAGCAAGCAAACCTGTCAAGGAAAATGCTGTATCCGCCCCTGGTACCAAATCATGGAACAAATTACCCTCCGAACTCCGCAAGAAAGAATCTCTGTTTACTTTCAAGATTCCTTGAGGAAACGTTTTTTTAGATAATTATATTGGTGTTGATCATTTTACATACCTACGTAATTAACTTTTAACTTTTTAGTTAGAGCGTTTTTGTATAAATAACAAAATCTATATGTAAATATTTATCTTACTATTTTAATGCTTTTGAGGGCCATTAGTTTGTCAGTTTTCTAACTGTTATATGTTACCCTCTCGAAATAAAGTCGTTATTATTATTATTATTATTAATTTATAGCGAATTTGCATGCATGCCGAAAGTTTACGAGTACCTTGCGTGACGTCACAAAATTTACTCGTTCCAGACTCGTCATAGCCACGGAAGTGGTCCATCAAAAAGCGCCTTTTTACCAACTTTAAACTGCCACAAAAATCGGAGAATTTTAAGAAATTCATTTTTGTTTTCGCAGAAATACTAGAAATCATATCAAGATTTGATATCGCTAAAAAACATTTTGAGGTTAGGTGCACTTTAAATAGCTCGGCAGGTTTTGCGAAGGCGATTTACAAGGTTCCGATAATAATTAAAGGTTACTATGTTATTGTTAGCTAAAGCATCTTGTCGTTTCTCGATCAGGCGCTTTAATTTCGTAGTAATCCAAGGCGGTTCGTTACATCTGATTTTAATCGTCTTTCCATGAAGAATAGTGTTAATGTCGAGGTTCAAACGGTCTAAGAAATGTAATAATTTCTCTTCGCACGTTGGTAAATCTGCATTAGGAGAAAATTTGTTTCTCTACGATAAGTAGAGTATTTGCATGCATTGGCCGTTTTTATATTAGAAGACGTCTGAGACGTCTTAAACGTCTAGTATAAATAGGGGGGGATAAGGCAGATGAATACAAATTTAACGTCGTCAGACGTCAGTGCAACGGAACGACGCACTTAATCGACGTCTTAAGCATCTCAGACGTCAAGTATAAATTGACGATACACTGCACTAAACTAGACGCATTCAGCTAAAAATGTTACATGAAATTGAGGCTCATCACCCAAACAAGAAAGGAAAGAAAGGATCCCAGTAGGTTGATCAGAAAGTGGACCGAAAATGAGGATGTAGCCTTGGCCTTTTGCTTGAGGGCGAAACCTTGCACCAGTTCCATATCTTCGTCCATCTGCAGTAAAATATGTTCCCTTGACCTCTTCATATTCAAAATATACATATCTAACTCCGATTTTTGTTTTTCTCGTCGACACTTCGAAAGAAACTTCGCAAACTGCACTGAAAGCTCCATCTTGATTGCTTTTATATTTACTTCACTTTTTGCGCGGGTTATTCATTGTTCCCGCCGAGCTTCCAGTCTTTTTCGAGACTATATCTTAAAACTTGTGTGTAGTTACTACACACCTGATAAGGTGTGTTGCCACTACACATAATAAGCTGTGTAAAAGTACACACCCATGGTTATTTTACAAAATACACACCTTTTTGTGTGTACTACAGCACACCATTTGGTGTGTTTTCGCTTGTCGCAAAACTAGTACACGTTTTTATGTGTGTTGTTTGAAAGGTGTGTTGTTTCAACACATACTGTGTGTCACAACTACACAATTGCAATAATTGTGTGTGTCAAAACAATACATTGCAATAACCTTTTTGTAAACAAATTGGACAGATGAAAACAACAGTAATTGATAAAACGTTAAACATTCATTAACAACTAACCTAATTATACCTAATTTTAAAACGTTCAAAATGTCCATAGAAAAAAAATACAATATTAATTACTTAATAAGGCATGCGCCTCCATGCAACAAATAACACATAATTTTTCACTTCTGCTAAAAACGAGTTGTGCTTGCTGTAACGACACTAGCTATTTGACTCAACACAAAGCAGACCAACATCCTGAATAACCAACAAAACACCTTCCAAAGCAGCAGGATAACCAACATCAAATCAATTTTCAATATCTGTTCGACATCAATATCAGTTCCTCCGCAAACAATTCTAAA
The DNA here is from genome assembly GCA_035772405.1 of Chrysogorgia sp. JL179-B06. Lineage (NCBI taxonomy): Eukaryota > Metazoa > Cnidaria > Anthozoa > Scleralcyonacea > Chrysogorgiidae > Chrysogorgia > Chrysogorgia sp. JL179-B06. The sequence continues at coordinate 2,259,745 of JAYKKM010000418.1, read as the reverse complement.
TTCTACTATATTTGATGAAAAGTGCTTAATGTCAGTTTTATGATTGTATTTGGTATGAACAGTTAAAATAATGAAGAATGGCTTTTACAGCTCTTTCTTTCATTTGAGTTATTACGTTTTATTTAATTTGAGCTATGATGTCACAAGGATGGTATGGTATTGTAACAAAACTGAAAATCATGCATATCTTTTGATTGATTTAACTAAATTGACTTAAACTTTGTAGACTTACTAAGTCAACCAAACTAAACATTATGGTTTGGATATGGTTAAGGGGAGGCAGCACACTATTCTTGGCGTCCTGTGTTTAACTCGTGCCCTGCAGTCGATTGGCAGAGCTATGTATAGCTGCTGTTAATCTTGATCTGTGTGTGTTAGCAGTTACCATTCCCGGTCGCGCGGAATGAATTTTGACTGACATTTAGACATTCCTGACTTCGACTTCAAACAATATATTAAGAATGGTGACATCTCGCATAATTTCCGTACGTTATATAATCGTCTTGATATACGACACGTGGTTTAGATTGTTATCGAGTGGAACACGGCAAAAAACGACAGCGTCTTAATTCAAGGAGACACTATATAAACCTCAATGTTTTTGACAATGGTGACATCCCGCATTCCCGTTCGTTAGTTCGATTTGAAATATTACCTCTGAATTTAGACGATTTGGTAAAAGTGTCGCTTGAATGGAAAATTTATAACTTCGCGAAGCTTGCTATGTATGGCGTTCAAATGCATAATCTTAATCATAAGGACAAGATAAAAGGCAAAACAAAGGAATGAAGTCAAGCCTGCGATATAAAGATGGACATAATCATAATCATAAGAAGCATAAGCCAAGCATAAGAAGAATAAGGCAACAGCAAAACAAAAGAAGAAACAGAAAAATTCTCATTGTTTTGTTTTCGTATGTCCTAGAGCAAAAGTCATGCTTTGTTTTCGTTGCTTATGCTTATGTCGCTCGTGTGAACCAGGCTTAATAGCTCAAAATGCGGACAAACACACCAAATTTGACTCACAAATTATGCAAATGAGCTATTTTATTTTGTTATGGCCGCAATAGACCTCTTTCATAATGGCACCTAAATTAAATATTCTTTTATATTCATTTAAATTAGCCCTTCCGACCTCGTTCGTGTGTCTGTAATTCCAAAGAATCTTCGCTTTGTAACGAGGCCAGAAAGGCTGATTTACATGTATATAAAATAATATTTAGACTGGCCGCCATTATGAAAGAGGTCTATAAATACGGTAAATGCGGACAAACATAGGTACTGACGTCATCTCGACAAAGTGCTATTTTGACATTATATAAATGCGCGATATGATTACCATATGTTATTTTAATATTACAAGGCTATATGATCGCCTTTATACGTGGTTTATATTCTACATTCTATTTATTTGATCCTCCATCAGTGGCGGTACCACCATCAGCAAACTGCCTCTTTTTTATTAATGGCGCTATTATTAATAATATTTTCTTAAAAATAATGGAACACTACAAAAAAAGTGATTTGTGGTCTTTTTTACTCAAAAATGCTCTCAAAATGCAGGAAATGCCATTTCAGAGACCTTAAATTAAAAAATTTTCCGGCAGACAATCTCTCGGACCACCTCGATATGTCGTCACTTTGTGGGAGGGGGCCCAAATTTTTTTCTCGCATCCTCGCTCCATGCTATAGAAAATTTCTAGCATCATTCTGCTGGCATGCCTAATAGTCCTGAACACTTCTACAGGCAACCTCGTATCCACTGCTCCTGTGTCAGATCCGAGGCAGCATTTCACTTCTGATAAGAACTCCTAGTTTATATAGGTCTCCCTCTTTCTTCGAAATTTTTCTTTGTTTTCAACAATATATGTAAAGCAAATTTCGGCTTTTAGCAATTTTTAATGCAACCGGAAAGTTTAAAACCAAAAAACATTTAACTGCAATGAACAAAAACGTAAAATTTTATGTTTAAACTAGAAATACGTATACGCAACAACCCCTCGCATGCTTACTGTTTGAAACTTTTATAGTGTAGTTGCTGTCTCCTTCGCAGAGACTTCCAATACGGTAGAGGGGGTAATCAGGGTTGGGAATAGGGAATGCGGTAGAGGGTAATGGTTTTCCTTATCCCGAAAACTTTTTAATATAATTATGTTATCTCGAAACTTTTTAATTTTTGGGTGCATCAACAGAATTGTGGGGAAGTCGACTGCTGTTTTTACCATCAATCACTAAGAAAGAAATTACTCGTCTCTCACTATTGATGACTCATGGAGTCAGTGTAAACAAACACTAAAGTTGTTGAACGAAGAAAGTCGACATCTTTATCGCATATATGGGTGTGCATAATGCATATATAGTGCAAATGTATAAGTCCATTCAAATTGGGTTTATAAGACTTATCAGGATTCTACCTCGATTGTTGGTGTGGATAGATTATAATTATATACAGTACAGTAATTTGAATTGATAATTCTACCCACATTGAACTACTGAAATGTGGAGCTGGAAGGGATGTGGATAACTTAATATTGATGCTCCTGAGAGGTCTTAACGCAGAGCAGGGAACTGCTCTTTGACCCTCTTTCCAGTTTCTTTGGGACTTGAAACTGATCGGTTAATAGAAACCCTAGGATTGGTACCTCTTGTAATTAGAAGAAAGTTACATTGTGTATATGCTAGTTAAGAAATTATGTGAAGGCATTTTCACATCATAACTAATTTCATCTCAATGAATCTGACTGTTCACACATACATGTTGTAGCACCTTATCAATTGCCTTAATTGACAATATATGTGCAGGATATACAACTTTTGAGTTAAAATTAGTTTTTGTAACATTGCACTGTACATATATGAATATGTGTTTATATTTGTAATAACTGTAATTTCTTGGGAAACAAGACCCATTATATGCGCCAATATATGCGCCATATATATGCGCCATATATGCGCCATATATGCGCCAATATGGCTGCCCACAAATATTTACTACTGCTAGTTATTTTCAATGTATTTCTCTATCGGGAGTCTTTCTTGTACCTTTCTGCCACATTGTTGAGACATATAACGACTTAAGGGATTGGAACTCAACTGGAGTTTTTATATACTCGGGTTTTTGGATTGATTTGGGTGGTTCGCCACCTACCTATACTATCAAGTTTGGCGATTGGTTGATTAAAACAATTAAACAATAGAATCAACCACAAAGAAACCAATTATGTCCTAACGATTGGCTAAATGGAACAAAAGTGGTTAGGGCAAAACCTGTTCATTTTAGGTACGTATTTACCGATTTGGGTCGATTATTCTACGTGAGATTTAGACCTCGACTCATGCGTGTCGAAGCTCAATCGCATGTTAATATCAGATATCCAATTAGGAAATCGACAAAACATGGATCAGTACTTCTGGCCTTACCTAAAAAGTTGTTCTGGATGGACCTAACTATGTATATGGATATATAGAAAGAAATCCAGGACCTACACTTACCGAATTTGGATCTGGAATAGGTTTGGTTCGAAATTCGAATTCTGATTTGCATGTTTCTCCATGCTTTCATCGAATTACATATTCAAGGAATGTATTGCTTCAGTTGAAACGTAAATATGTTGTGTCACCGGATTGTTTTATCGCCTTGAAAGCTTATGAATACTGCATACTCGACGTAATCGTGCTGGTCGAACGACTAAATTGAGATCCGGCGTTATACCTTCACGGGTTTCTTCGCGTGTTTGTTGCATCAAAAATTACCAGAAAATAAACCATAGCTACCGCGTAAACGTTCGAGTGATTACAACAATGTCAAATTAACCTCCAAACGACAATTAACCACTCTAGTGATTTCGATAATATTGTACGATTTTTATTCACGAATGAATTATTACAAGCGAACGAGTGAGCTTGTATAATAATTCACGAGTGAATAAAAATCGTACACGCGAACCAACCACGATGTTACTTGTTTATTTTATAAATACTGAGATTTCAGTCAGCCTATTATTATTAATGTGGAATATTTAACTGTGTTGGTTGAACTTCCGGTTTGCATAATTAACTTATGTTTAAATATAGGTTGTTGGTTCAAAACAAGGAATTGAGTATCGAGGCCGTTTATGTTTGTGTAAAGCGTTTATATTTAGTTTTATTTATTTGTGTGGTCTAGTTACCCACAACAAGAACTAGAACAACGATTAGATGAAGAAATGAATTTTATTCGCACAAACACCACGTTTATACAAATACAAGTTACAAATGAATGCGATGAAAATATGAAACGAACGCACTCAACTCTCAAGCGCAAAGTTGAACTTTAAGACTTCAAAGACCATCATAAAATAGTTTAAGGTGAAGTCTCTTCCATCTTGGCAAGGCTTCGCCTTCGGCGTTAACCGGGCTTGATTCTGGCTCTAGAGTGAGCTTCGGTGACTGGTTTAAGCAAATGCTACGGGCCCCGCGATTTTGGGGGCCCTTGAAACCAAAACAACGAAGAAGAAAAGATAGTGATTTACCGTACGTATTCCATATATGGAAGATTCCATATGAAGAGCACATACATTGCCCTAACGAGCATATACGTTGCCTTGACGAGTAAATACATTGCCCCCGTACCAGCCATTGTAACCGACCCCAAAACAACAAAGATCCTAACCCCCCGCCTAACGAGTTTTCTACCTCACAGCCAACCTCGTACCCAGGGTCTTACCTTCTCTACCCCGCCCTCACAGCTGGCCTCACGACACGACCAAACTCAAATCATTAATAATTGATTTTGCGCAACAAAAATGTCAGGAAAAATCTAAGAAAATGTTTAATTATTAAACGAGTATATTTTGTTGTGTTAAATATATGTCTCTGCATGAGTCCAGTTTGTTCATAGATCCATATACCGATGCAATCATGCTATTGGACAATTGTTATACATGTCATCATTATTATATATCTCAACACGGCACTCTATTAAGTACTAACCGTGTTACAATCAACAACTTTCCCAAGTCCCAACCACTCACATTTTCCAATAATTTTCCGGCAAACGTCCCTGCAAAGTCGTCTGGGCGTAAGCGCCATCCCCCTCTAGCTACGCCACTGATGGGGCCACGCAATTTTCATTTGCTACGGGCCCCGTGCAACCTTAATCCGGCACTGGGTTTACTGTGTTTATGTTGATGGCAAAGTTACCACCTTTAATGACAGCCCCACTGAATAAAGCCATGGCTTGTTGTGATTCGAGGTTGGATGAGGAAGTATGGAGGATGTGACATAACGCCGCTGAGAAGTTTGGACATTTGCATTTCCTGTTTAGTTGACACTTTGCTGTAGTTTTAAATGCTCTTCAGATTCTTGTGTCCTGACAGTTAAGCGATATGTGTCGGTGGAATATTATTTTCGCTAAGTGTTGAATCATTGTTTTTCTACTGCTGTGATTTCGCAGACGTTCGTTGTTAATTCCTGCTTTATGAGCCATAGTTTTCATGAGACTGTTCAGTTTGTTTATTCCAACAGGACCAACCTTGAATCACTCTTTCGTTTGAAACGACTCTGCCTTTAAGTTGTTGTTGACAGCTAAATAAAAAGGAGAGTCGTCTTCATTCATTTTCTCAGGTTTCTTCCGGGCGTAGAGTTTGTAGACCACGACACGATCTCTTTCTGACCCATCAGTAGCAAACATATTTTAGGCTGCATTGCCCTGATATCACGGCAGTCTGAACCGGTTCTTGTTTTGGTTTGTCTTTCATTAAACTCTAAAAATTCCTCGCCGTCTGCTGTTTGCTTCAACTTACCATCTCCCAGCACATATCTCTATGCTCTTTGCAGCCTCTGAGTCCAAAATGTATTGTGTTATTCAACCAGAGTGTGTTTAAAAGCGACTCGGGATTAATTCGTGTACCGAGAAGGGTTTTTTCATACAGCGTTTAGTTCCGAACTAGTTAAAGCCACCGAAGCGTTAGGTTTATTACCTTTTTCTTGTTTCTATAATTCTTTTTGCTTAGACTGAAGAGTTTTTCTTGTCTTCTCAAATGCTAAGTCATTGATAATACTTGCAGAGTAGTTTTTTTTCTTAAGATGTCGCTCGAAACTTGCTAATAAACTTCGGAGCGAAGATGGCTCGTATTCTTTCCCGTCTTTGGTTCTGACCGAAATGATAAACTCAGATACGTACTCATTCGGAACTTCCACTGTCGGAATATCTTCAACTTTTCGTAGTCCATTCTTGATTTCAAAAAACGTTTGGAGTAGTTTTACATCTCGTTGTGTTTTTCGTGTTGTGTTATGGTTGGATAAAGCACAAGCTCTATGCAAAGGAGGAAGGAGTAATACCAATACTAAGGGACATCTCAGAGTTTATAATGGCAAAAGCAAGGACTGCCAACAACCATGTCTTTTCTGGAATCCTTGGAGATCAAAGGCGTCAAGGCGGTACCAGAAGACCCAGACTCGGAGAGAAACTGAAGGCAATAAATTCAATATTCAAGGAGAAGGAAGTAAAGACAACACACCAAAGTATTATGGCAAACCCTATTCCAAATTCAGGGAAAGCTATACACAAAACGAGTGCCAAAGTTGCGTAGAATGCCATCGTTGCACGAGTGTAAGGAATAATAATAATAATAACTTTATTTAATGAGGCTACACATAACAACTGAGAAGCTGAATTCAAGAAGAAATCACACGAAGTTCTAATCAAGTTGAGGAAGGCGAATCTCTGCGAGAACTGCTTAGTGGCCGGTCACAATGGCCAAGGGCTGTATGAAGGCAAGTCATGCCTGCGAAGTTCCTGGTTGCAACAGAAAACATCAAACTGCTCTACATTCCCCAAAGCGAGAAAACATCACAAGGTGATCATCCGACACCAGAAAATGATGTTAAGGACCGGACGGAGAATGAAACGGGGATGCTGAATGTAATGCAATACACAGTGGAGGAGATGTGCGCTTACAAATTGTTCCTGTTAAGGTGAAAGGTAAGCACGGTTATAAGATACTCGAGACCTATGCGTTCCTGGACAACGAATCGAACGTGACCCTCTGCAATGAGAAGCTATTTGAAGAACTTGGAATAAATAAGAACTTTTCTTTAACCACCCAGGAGAAACAAGATAGTGTAAGGAAGGGTTTACAAGTCGTGGTAACAATAGAATCATTGGATGGAACTGACACTTTATATTTATGACACTTTAGAACGTATGGACGGTGCCTAAATTGAAAGTCTCCCAACGAAGTATCGCATATATACTAATATTTTAGATATATTATTTATGTACCATGCCCCCTCCCCCAATACAATGTTGTACAATGTTGTAGGAACACCTGGGAAGAATTTTCGCCAAATACAACACTGAGATGGGGGTACGGGGAGTCATATACATCTCATGCATTGCGAACGTGAATTGTCCCAACAATTTTGACCAGGATTGTACAGTAGTTCTTCCAACTGCTGAATTTGTGGGTGGACAAACTCTGTAAAAAGGAGATCAATAAGTCTGTCGGGAGTTAGAGTTTATTCAAAATCTATCTCGTTGACATACAATTGTTCAAATATGTGTGCATTGCTCAGTTTCAAAACAGGTGTTGTTAACCAAGTAACCTATCTTCACACGAGCCTAAAGCATCCAACTAAATACATGTCGATCTGTAACGTATCTGTTTTTAACCAATAACCATCAATACAAAACATTTCCGGTCAACATGCGCGCACAGGGTCTCACGGACAACCTGCAAACTAAAATACAGGGGTAAGATCTCTAATTGAAACAATGCTGACTAAGTTTTCTATAGCTGTGACTATTCTAATATCATTTATTATTACTAAAAGACAAGAAAGGCGTCTCATTTCCTTGGGTGTCTGTTTTATTTCACATTGGTCTGGTATAATTGTTCAAACGAATGCAAATATTTCAAAACAAAGCAAGTCGTACAGGGGTACATGTATTATAATTGGAGATATCTATATAACATACCCTTCACTAACACAGAAATGTGATAGATCCGATTATAACAACAACTTGAGTAATTTATTCTCATCAAATCGAGATTGTTGTGACTTGATAAGTGTTATAAAATAACCGGAAGTAAATGCGTGACCACACGCGCTCTGATTGGTTACTGAGAAATTTCACGTCGTTTTAATTATAAAAAGACGTCAGGAAATACCTGGATACAAGTTAAATGAACGTGTCGACATAAGGAAATGTTTTACCTGCAAGTTTAATTGAATTTTCATCGCCGAAATCGCCAACGTGTTGTTGAGAAAAGGTACCTAGCAACGCCACATACCAACATCTTTTTAACTGGTAAATCTGCATTTTTCTTTACTTTGCTGACAATATAATGTTATGTTATGTTATGAATTATGATATATACTCAAGAAGCTAGCAACACACTCGGCTATCGCCTCGTGTGTTACACGCTTCTCTCGTGCCATTATAACGACATAATATCACGCGACACGTTTTTTATTTCTTAAACAATCGTATGTTGCTGTTAATTTGACACGGCATAAATGTGACAGGTACAGTAAACCATGCACTGTCGAAATTATAGCGCACAACAGTGACAGAAATGACAATTTAATTCGGATATCTAATGAATCTATGAATGTCTATTCAATTAGGACGTATTAGTTTTTACATGCGAATGGAGTGAGGGTGAATGAATGTTTGCGATGACGTAATAAGTGACATTTCTCATAAGGTAACGTGGTTCGACCAATCGTCCTCTTGAGTGATTCGTTTATTTTCCACTCGAATCATCTTCGCCTAACATATCCTAAACAAAAAAAACATCGAATGGGAGGTCAAATAATTAATGCTAAATAAGGGGGTGTTATCTCATGATGTGGCTTTGTTAATATTTACCTACTATTGCTAATTTTCACGTAATAGATTTCACCTAATTTTTCAGCCGAGAGGAGTTATTTTAAAATATGTGTTATAAACGATGTTTACTTACTGTCAGGGAGTTTAGTTCCTTCGAAAATGTCCCAAGTGTCTTAGTTAACTCGTCTTGTCCCTAAAAACGAACATTGGTTCCTCGTTTTAGTTTGTCTGCCAACAAAACTAAACACAATTTCTTTTAAGTAAATTTAAAGCAACGAAACTTCATGCAACGACGCGTAATTTCTTGCATTAAAATCATACGCATTGGGTCTAGCTTCAGACAAATCGGAATCTGCCCGCGGGCAATATCTCCAAAACTATTACTGTATGCCAATTAAATTTGAGAGTTAAAATTAAAATAATTAATTAGAGAGTTCAAACTGATACTATCTATCTGGATTTTGCCAAAGCCTTTGACAGGGTTGACCATCAGCTGCTTCTCAAAAAGTTACGCAACCTTGGCGTTTGTGGTAATTTGTTGAAGTGGTTCGAGAACTACCTTGCAAATCGCTATGAGAGGGTCACCGTCCTTGGCGAAACATCACAGCCACTCCGAGTACTATCTGGCGTGCCTCAGGGATCGATTCTGGGGCCTTTATTATTCCTCATATACGTGAACGATCTTCCCCAAGTGACCACCACAACATCTGTTGTATTATTTGCTGATGACACTAAATGCTATCGTGCTGTTATAGAGATGCAAAAGACGGGAAGTGCCTTCAGAGTGACCTTGACAGAATATGCAAGTGGTGCTAAGTATGGCGAATGGATCTAAACCAATCCAAGTGCGGTAGTCTTACAGTAACGAGGAACGTTCAGCCTATTCGGACATGCTATCACCTGATGGGCAAATCAGTTAAAACCACGAATGTTCAGAAAGATCTTGGGGTTCTAGTCACAACTGACCTTAAGTGGAACTCGCAAGTACATGCAGTATCGGCTAAAGCCAACAAAATGCTGGGTTTTATAAGAAGGTCTTCCTTTGATATCCATGACCCAGATGTGCGTATTGCACTATACACAGATTTAGTTAGGAGTCATTTTGCATACTGTTCCCAAGTCTGGGCGCCGCAGTCCGTGTCGTTAATAATCAACATCGAAAGAGTCCAACGCCGCGCCGCGCAACTAAGTTTATTCTATCGTTGCCATTTAGTTCTGATGTCAACTATAAGGATAGACTTATAAAAAACGGGACTGCTACCTCTGTCCTACTGGCACGAGTACCTGGACTTAGTATACCTTTTTAAAGCATTAGTTGGTTCATGTGACTCTTACATTTCTATTAAGTCCTCCAGCCGTGTAACAAGACGTACAAACCGATCAAATGAATTTGTTTTAAATATCCCTAAAGTGAATAGCGCAACTTTTCAGAACAGTTTCTATTGTAGAACCCCTAGGATATTCAACTCTCTACCATCACATCTGCGAGATGTTAACCTTTCTATTGGGCAATTCAAATCTGAACTGCTAAAACATTATCATTATACAACCGAACACGTGTACGATATCGAAATTCCGCAAACCTTTAAAACCGTATGTGTAAAATGTCACCTGTGTCGTCCCCTATCTAGTCTTATTGTTAAAATGTGCTGTTAGTTTATGTTTTTTATCTTAAGGACCCCGTAATGAAGCGATAAGCTCTGTGGGGTATCCCTGCTACTCAATGTGGCAAAGCTTGTAAAAAATAAAAAATAAAATTTGCACAAGTTGATGGCATGGTAACATTGAATATACGTTACATTTTTGTTGTCATGGCAACAAATTAAAAGACCATTTAAAGTGCCACTACGATCAAATTTTTACCTATCGATATTTTTACGTATTTATAAAGCAGAGCTGCTAAATATTACTTGGTCGAAACCATTTTTTTACATCGATGATCACTTTCGACCCTGAAATACTATTCTATGCTAAAGAAAGTCTAAAAGACGGGGGTGAATTTTCATCGTAGTGCCACTTTAAAGTTAATCTATTCCATAATGAAGTCTTATATTTCACTGGCTGGACTCTTTTCCTAGTTGCTCTTCTAAGTGGTAATAGCTCATTGAGACTTTGTTGCGCAGATGTTGGCTCTGCGCTAGTCGTAGATGCTGGTTGCTGACTGTTGTTGGTAACATTATGTTGTTCATCATTATCAAACTCAGGTGGCTCCGTTTTCACTGGCAGCACTTCGTTGGTTTTCAGTCCATCTGCTCTATATGGTTTTTGTCCATCTGCTGTTGTAACTACGTACAGTAGGACCGGTTCTCCGGGATACTTGAGCTGGTAACCAAATTTTATATTGGCGTGTACGTATACTTTCGCGTTCTGTAAGTTGGTGGAGTGATTTGGTTCCTTTGTCATAATACTTTTTCTGAAGTTCTTGTCACATTTTGAGCTGTCTGTGTACGTTGATTGCGACCCATGGCTGTAACAGCTCTCTTGCTATCGGAATATTCGTTCTTGTAATGAGACTCATCAGTAGTTGTGATGGGGAGTATGAAATACAAGTGACGGGTGTATTGCAGTAATCTCATGTAAAATCATGGGCTCTCTCTGGTTTCTTCTTCGGTAAGTAGCACACGTAGAACACTTTGATACTTTCTCAGTAATGTCACTTGAGATCCCAGGCCAGTAGAGGATGACCCTTGCTCTGGTTTTACATTTCTCTACTCCAAGGTGACTTTCGTGTATCAAGTCAAGCATATAGCCTCTCATTGACCTGGCACAAGGAGCTTCTTTTCTTTGAAAATCAAACCTTCAGCTTCATTCAACTCGTGTCGGACATTCCAGTAGATGGAAATCTGCGGAGTAACTTTATATTTGTGGTCTGGCCAACCTTGTCATATTTGCTGCTTTAATAACTGCATGGTTTCGTCTGTTGCTGTTTCTCTTTTGAGCTCTGCGATCTTCTCAGGTGATGCTGGAATTTCCTTCACCATACTGTGCACCATACAGTAACTTCCACATCTTCGTTTAGATCTTGCTGTTCGGCTCTTTTCTCCTCCACATAGGCTCTCGAGAGGGTATCTGCAATAAACAGATACTTTCCAGGTACATATTTCACCATCGGCTGGTACTTTTGGAGTCTCATGAGAAGGCGCTGAATTCTAGGTGGAGCTTGTTATAGTGGTTTGGCTACGATTGCCTTTAGGGGCTATCACTGTGAACTGTGATTGGTCTACCATAGATAGGTTGAACCTCTCGTCGACAAATACGATGGCCAGTAATTCCTTCTCAATCTGAGCATATTGTTTCTCAGACTGAGTAAGTGATCTCGATGCATATATAACTGGGTGTTCTTCCTGCAGTAGACATGTAACCAGGCCGCCTTGAGACGCATCAACTTGTAAGATGATTGGTTTATTGATGTCGTAAAATTGTAATACTGGGCTGCTTGTGAGGATTTTCCTTGATTTCATCAAGTGCTTTCTGGCACTCCTGATACCATGACCTCCAGTGTATATTTTTCTTCAGTAGGGTTAGCAGTGGAGCGGTGATCTCTGATATGTTGGGTTTATACTGGGACAGGTAGTTCATCATTCCCAACACGTTGTAAGTTTTGTCTGCACAGTGCAGCTGAGGAATTTCAATGATCGCCTTTATCTTCTCTGGGTCTGGTTGAAATCCTTCAGCGCTGACGATATTACCGAGATACTTTACCTTGTTGACTCGGAGTTGCATCTTCTTCTTGTTAAACTTGGTGTCCTTTAGGCTTTGTACGGCACATTTTCGCATAGTGGTTGCTTCCTTGGCATTGGTAGCATTTTTGACCAAACGCTGGGTATTGTCTCGGAGGATGATTTAAACCACATCGATTGCATATTGTTTTCGTTCCATTCGACCTGCTCTCTTGAGTCTTGTTTCTCTGGCGTTTCTCTTGTTTATTTCTTCGACTTCGATAGGCTTGTTTAAAATCTGCATTTGGGTCTTGCTTGTTTCAGAAGCTCTTGCGATGCTAATTACTTTCTCCAACGTTAACTCGTTGTCTCGAAGTAACCGCTCTCTGACGCCACTGTTATCTATCCACAAAATATGTTGTCTTTAATGAGGCATGTAGCTCTGCAAACTCACAAGCTAACAGATCAAGCAGACACTCCAAAATAAACTTAGTTTGTCCTCGTTACGGTGGGAGAACTTTCCAAGTAATAGGGACGAAATTATGGAACAGCATACCAGCTACTGTTAGAAATAAAGACTCTTTAAATTCTTTTAAATTAGCTATTCGTAAATATTTTTTACTAGATAGTTGATTTTTATTGTACCTATCCTATATCATTAGAATAATGAATCTGTACTTTTTAAATTTGCTCATTGGTACAGTATGTACAGTATAGATAATTTCATATTACCATTAGATCTAGTTTAGTTTTTAGTTTGTACTTTTTATTCAATTATAATTAGTTATTGGTTCTCAGTTTATTGTATTATCGGTGTTACAAGATTTGTATTTTATCATATTTAGTTATTTTCATTTTCTTGAGGGCCATGAGTTTATCAGCTGTAACTGTCAAGTGTTACCCTCACTAACTTTTGTTGGCTTACCAACCAACGACGATTTCCAGTAGAAGGATCCAGGATTAGATTCACAGTTACCTCCAGAATATGGAATGTATATACGGAAAAGAGTTTACTGGTCCTTTAATTATTAAAATGTTTCGGCATATTCAGCCTTCATCAGTTAAAAAGTAAAATTATATTATCTTTTTTTTTAAATTATCTTATATATTTTTTCCGTATATATATATATATATATATATATATATATATATATATATATATATATATATATACAGTATATATATATATAAGTAGTATAGAGAGTGGGGGTGCGAGCTCAATTTTTACACATTCAATGTTGAACGCGAATATAATCGCCAAAACATCACCAAATTTACACCAAATCCCAAACCCCCAAAAGTTCGATGTCATTTCGGTAATTCTAAATTTACAACATACATCAAATAAGACCACAAACTCGATTTATATGCTAATAATGTGACATTTCAATATTTTTGCATGTTTTTTAAAAAATAGAATGTGTCGTTTCACATTTTTCACATATTTAAAAAAGAAAGTGTCGTTTCAACATTTTCACGTATTTAAAAATAGAGACTGCCGTTTCAACGTTTTCACATTTTTTTTTCAACAAACTACTGCTGTCTCAACTCACGCGCGAAAAAAAACCACTAGATTTTCAAGTCTAGTGGTGATGTTTATCCAAATGGATAGCAAAATGGTGCTCTTTTGATTGGCTAACAACATTGACTAACAAATAGCCAACTACTCTACGAATTAGTCTGTTTGTTCACTACTCTCAGTGGTATCTCTCACTACAATGTTTTTGTGACCATACGCGTAGGAGTCAATACCATTCTCTAAAAGGTATCGTTTGTCGTCAAAGCAGGACAGCGATACTTTATTAATTTCGTAGCTACCAATCTGATGTTTGACACTTCTAATGGTCTTCATTGTGTGTCGCAACTGTTTCTGCTCGAGTAACACGCTTTTGTAATCTTCGTGTCTGATTACCTTTTTAATTATATTTTTTCTAATACCTTTAGCGGTTTTCCCACCACCTCCACCCTCTTTTAAATAGCTGTACATTTTACTGCGCAACCCGACGAACTCGACAATTGGCGTTCCAGCGCACTCATCCTTCATCTTCCCAATAACTTTCTTATTCTCTCTAAAGAAGAATGGGCTGTCTGCGGGGTAGTCGCTATTGTCAAACTTTTCGCGCTCCATCATAAAGTCGGAATAAACGTCGTCAGTTTTGATCGAGTACAACAGACTGTCAGTGTCAGTGAAGTGTAATCTACAGGTGTCGCTAGAGTACTTTTTCATAATATAATTGTAGTGAAAATTGTACATCAACGTTTTACTCAAGTCTAGTATGCACATACCCACATATGCAGGTCTGTTTAGTGTCAGCGTTTCTTTAACCTTATGGACAGCAACTAAGTTCTCGCTAAATATCTTGCAAGACACAAACGTAGGCTTTGAGACAAGCTTTTCTAATTTTTTCTCGGTGGTCACTAATCTCACATCCACACGCTTCCTCAAGTTTTCCATCGTTTTTCCGAACACACTATTATTCATCAACTTGAAGAAGTCCTTCTCAAAAGCGTTCTTAGCCGCAGTTCTTTTGACTGTGTTAAAGTCGATGTACTTGCCTAGCCACTTAGACTGGTCAAACTGTAGGACCCTATGAATCTTATTGATTTTTAATCCAAGATCCACATACAACTGCAGATTTCCGTAGTGACACACATACTTTTTTTTATCCTTCAAATTAGTCACCAACTTCTTCACACCGCCAACACTCACATTAAACTTATTTTTGATTTTCGTGCAGTACTCTGACAACATGTCGACAGTTATCTCCATCTTCTCGGGAGCCACCGGGTAGTCGTTGTGTAGGTCATGTAAATGAGCTGGATACTCCAAGTCGACTTCAAGCAGTAGGCCCTTTTTACTATCGTTGTGATAGTCGCATAGATTAACCTTTTTTATTTCTTTCTCAGTCAACCACTTGAAGCCACCCGTAGGTAGACTTCGACTCATCGCCCATCCATACAAATTGTTGGCGTCAAGGTACATCAAATACTTCGACTCTTGCGCTTTGTCGTACCCCTTCATGTACTTATTATTCGCCACGCCATGTCTGTTACATATGTAGCTCACACCACCACGCATACCTAATTCTACAAACTGGAACATGTCAATGTCGGACAATAACCCGAGTTCTACTCCAGTCATCTTTAACATGGCATCCCAAGCCAATCCAGGCGATGTGAAATAATGGCAAGGGTCTAATTTATACTCGCGATGACATGTCTTTCTAAAGTTCTCAAAAACGTCGGTAAGCAAGAGCACATCACTTTTCAAATACAGGTCGTGATACCCACCCATACTCTCAACGTCGAAGTAGTCCCACACATCGATGGCGTGCTCGTACATTTCTTCCGTAATGTGCTCATCATTCAGAACGCTGTAGAAGTCCTTTTTAGAGGGTAGCTCGCATTCGTCGAATTTATCAAAGGAGTCCATATAATCGTAGGGATAGACCCCCTTTCTTGTCATGAGTGCCAACCCTGTTTCACGAAACACTTCTGACGTGTATTTGAAAGCGTCCCTTGGTAGGTTCTTCACCAAGTTGTCTAGACCACTACCCATGAACTGAAAGCTGTCCAAGAACACCAAGTTTTTTCCAAGCATGAACGCCATGTACTTCTCCATGTTGTTTGGTATCACATTTATGTCTTGACCAAACTTTCCAATCTCCTGCATGATGAAATGACTATCGTAGCCACGTAAGTTATGAAAGATCACAGGAATTTTGTCAGTCAACTTAAAGTTCACATTACATTCACGATGCGCAGACCCTCTGTACTTACCTGACACGTGACAGTGGTCTCTCACTCTAACGTCAGCGCCAGTGTACTCAACACTACAAATATGACAACTTTTAGACTCGTCAAAGTTCTTCTTGTCGTCATCAGTCAACACCATCTCTTTGTTAAAGTGATTCTCAGATGTCTTTTTACAATACTCAACAATTTCTAACATCTCCCCAATGAACTTATTAACTGCATTTTCACCGCGATACACTTTTACTGGCTTACTGTACTCATTGTCGTAGCAACAAACTAATTTATACCCATAGCCACAGTCAACGTGTCTCTGGTAAGCATTTGTGTAGCTACACTCGCTTGACAGCTTTGCTGTGTGCACCTTCTGTGTGATAGCCTCAAAGTCTGCATACACCACAAATGGTACGTTTAGCTGCCTACTAAAATTCTCGTATTTCACTTTCGCACCTTTTTGCGGCATTTTAATAGCTTGCTTCCCATTGATGACCAAACATACTTCAACATGACTTTCAAGCACGTCCGCTCGACTAAAACACTGCAGGCAATGTCTACAAAAATGTTTTCTAGCCTTATGCTCTGTCTGACGGTACATAAACTTGTTGAAATCGCGAATGTACACGTAGTGCTTGTTGCCCACATCATTAGTTATCAACAGTAGGTCCATGTGGTCAGGGTACGCTTCCTTAGAAACATACACAGGGAATGGTTGCTTATTTTCATACCCGAAAACGTTGATGCTAATTTCGTTAGCCTTTTCGATCTTGTTGTAATCTTTGAGTGTGACTGGGAAGTTAATTCCATCATAATTCAACTCACTGACATGCCTAGCATACTTTGATGTTCTATCAGAGTTTTTTCCAACAGGGAACTTATGCGCTAGGTGACACCATCTAAAACACTTGTTGTCATCATCGTTATTCACGTTTACCAAACCCTTCTTACTATTGCGCAACTCCTTTGGTAACGTAATGTAGCTACTCCCATTCAAAGGTCTATAAATAGCGATATTAACGTAGTGTGCATCTATTTTGTCGATAGTTCACCCAGACCCCTCAGATAACCACCCAGCTATCCGCGTCAAGATCTGTTCCGACCCACGGTTGGCAACACCTTCGATGTCGCGCTCGTTAATGACGACAAACGTTTCGCTGTTAAAGTAGGCAGTTTTGTATGTGGTCTTATCGAGTTCTAAAGCCTTCTCAAAAGTGACCTTAACTGTCTCTACCACTTTCATTCCGTTGGTCTCACCTAGTTCACGTCTCAAAAGATTAATGACAGCGCTTCTACTGCCGTTTACCTGATTGATGTCTCTATCGTTAACCACCTCGACTCCATAGGACCTGGTGAACCCTCTCAGCGCTTGACCCAACAGCCGTGGGCTATGGTCTTCAACTGCGGGTCGCGCTTCCTGATCTCTAACAAGACGGTTGTGTGTCCGACTGCCAGCGTTAACTCGTCTGTTTGTCAGCGGATTAACAATATTGACATTTGTCGCGTCACTAAAAACACCATCTCTAACAAGTTGATTGTAGACTCGCCCATGAACGTTGATTGCTCTACCTGTTAGTGGATTTACAACGGCCGCACCATTTCTAACAAGTGAGTTTTCTGTGACGTCACCCATGGCTTCTATATACTACACATATATTTTTTTTTCCTAAGCCACTCGTTGTAATAGCGATCGCTACTTTCACACCATCCCAACTTTGGATACACCACCCCAAACAGGTTGTTGTCAAACTTCTCTTTCACCCTCCCGTCTTTGAGGTCTGACACCTTCTTAAGTGTCTCGACTCGTCTTCTGTGGCACAACCTAATAATGTAGTACCCGTATCTGCTGACATTTCTACCCTTTACCAAATTGCATGAGTACAATGCGTTGACAACTTTCAAGAAGTCCTCTTTTATCAACTCAAGGTGCTCACCCTTCACAACGTTCCGTAGTCTCCTCCCCATCCACCAAGACCGCTTGTGAACGCTTTTTGGTCGCGTGAGTCTCATGTCACTATAACTCTGAACGTAACCCCATTCGGTGTCGCCACACTTTGGACACGTGTACCCACCACATTCAGTCACATTTTTCACAACGTCACAATCCGAGCAGTAGTAAATTCTGAAGGTGTCTCCACACTCAATTTGCGTCTCACTCACGATTTCGTCAATTGTGTAGCCGTAACTCATCTGCCTCATAAGTTTGTCCATCACTCTTATACTACTCCAACATTTTTTTATCGAGTTAGCACCCACACCGCTATTCCACTACCCAAACCTAGCGCGCTAACAAACAACAATTGGTACTCCTTCATTTCCGCACTCGGTTGGTAGTAATCCGCAATCTTCGGGGAGTTAGTGAACACTCGTCCGCTGTACTGTATGGTCATTACGCTTCTAAGTTCTTCCAACGCGTGGTTTGTGTCATTGATGTCAGCGTTAGCATCAGAGAGCCGTTGTCGTAAACGCTGGATCTTATCTTTCTTAGCGACTTCATTCTCATACCACACTTCTTTCGCACTGGCTAGCTGTTCCAACGCATGGTTATGTCTTTTCATCTCAGCTTCATAGCCTGAGTGGTTAAACTTTGAAAACATAAAGCCAGCGCCTGCAAAAGCCACTGCATTAAATATCCCTCCAGCCACAACGCTCACCATTAACTTACGTTGATTTGAATGGGTCTGTCGGTATCCACTTTTTCGATTGTAACCATTTTACTAACAGCGTTCCTGCGCCAACAGCTGCAGCAAGTTTCACTGTACCTTTAACTGTCTCTGGTGTTCCCAATGGTTCTCCCAAAGCCCTTTTAGAAATCATGCTCACTGCCACAGCACCAGTCGTGACAAGTAGCGCGTCGTACAATTCGTTCATAAGTTCTTTTCGATCGATCGCGGACATATATACATTGTCGTGTGTTTTGTTTAAGAATCAAACGTGTCTAACGCTGGACGACAAGTTCTACGATTTTCTGACGCGGGTGATGCTGCAGTACTCACAGGTTCTAGTCGTGTTTCTTTTTCACTACTAATTGTGTACCACAATGAAGCAGCAGCAACGATAACACCAAGTGTTCCGACAATATAACCATAGCTCCACTCACTACCCTGTTCTTCGTTGACTATCATTTCACGCATTTTCTTTTCTTTCGCGGCTTTCGATATCTCAGCCAACTTTTTACCAGCAGCGACACGCTTTGGGTCCTTCACCTTAACACTTTTCACATCAGCTGTGATCTTAGCTTCAACAGTCGTCTGTGAGTCTTCAACCATCTAATACACTATCACGTGTTATCTTACTCACAGATGACCTCACAGATGTCTCACAGATGACCTCACAGGTATCTCACAGCTCCAGACCAAACGCACTAAAATTAGGGTTTTTTCTGAGAGTATAACATAATGACTCGAGCCCGAGAAATTAGCGAAGAAGATATTGCCAACATGCTGAGAACGGCCTTTGTCAGTGTGTCCACCCCACAAGACGCCTCTGGACCCAACGTCTTAAACGAGTACTTCTCAACATACACACTGTTCGACCCTGACCCTGAAGGGCAACCAAAACGGCTCGGCTCTCAGGTCCGCCATACGAGGTATCTTCTCGACGCTTGGATCGGTCTTCGAGAGGAGAGAGCCAACGAGCTTGCTGGTATGTTATCTGACATAATCCCTGTGTGGTGTTACTCACCATTCAAATACCTTATGTTAGCGAGTGATGTCTACTTGAACAACCCTTGTGAGTCCACAGCTACATTACTCGGTAATTTCCTCCAAGTGTTCTTAGCGACCCTTATGTGGAAACCATGCCCAACCAAAGCCAAAGCGTGGCTGGAGCTCGCCGCAAACCGCGACGTTCACGTTTGCAAGGTGGGGTGTAATGAGATACTGGGCGCGGATGATATCAGGGACCACGTACTCTCACCCGCCCACAGGCACTTCGCGAGAGACGAAAACGTGTACACCTGTCACCCATGCGGTGTGGTCACCAACGACCCACTGCATCGCTTAAGACATGAGAGCTCGAGGTCCCATCTTAAAAACTTAGAGCTCCAGCGGATATTCAACATGGAACGACGGTTTCCACCACAATAAAAAATATTTCTCTGAGGGTATAGTAACCATGACAGAGAAAGTCGGTAAACTAGAGATCGTGATTGGTCCCATGTTCGCAGGAAAAACGACAGAGACTCTCCGTAGGTTACTCACGTTAAGTAAGTCAGGGCTCAAAGTCCTTTACATGAACAACACAGGTGACACTAGGCGAACTGACCACGCGTTCTCCACACATCGTCAGACCATTGTTGTTGGATCAGACAGTCTACCTGCGAAGTTAATCACCAACCTTCCGAGTTCTTACGAGATAGCTGACTATGACGTCATTGGTATTGATGAAGGCCATTGGTACTCTGATCTGTCAGTTATTCGCGAATACATTAAAGCTGGCATTCACGTCATTATTTGTGGTCTCATAACAACAGAGCATTTAAAAAGACTTGGTGAACTCGACACGTTGTTCTCAGTAGCAGACGACATCACCTTTCTAAAAGCGTATTGCGCCGTTTGTCACGACACTTACGGAACAACTGTTGACGCACCATTCAATTGGAGATACAACCCAGGACCATCATTCGTTGGTGGTGCTGAGCAATATCGCGCAGTGTGCAGACGTCATCATCCTTCCACACAAAATTAGGGGTGTTCTCGGATACCCCACTTTTTAAATTTAGACATTGGTCACATGAAGCGTCCAATGTATCGTAGAAACATTTTTTCACACAGTGGTCGGAAGGTTTGTGAAATAAAGAGAGAAATCTTCGCAGATATTTTTATCGAGTTAAAAAACGTCTTTAAAAAATGCTAGAGCAGTTGTCACTTCGAGTGTCGTCTCAACAACAAGAACGAGTGCTAATTCGACTTATTACTCACTGTCTAAAAAGTCTCTTTACAGTAGCGTCTCTCGTGGTTACTTAACGCCGACTTATTTTTAAATTTACGAAAACACTGAGAGCACTGAAACCCAACGTCAAAGAAATATTTTATTACCGCGGTAATAGCGTCGTCGTATGAGTCGCACAAGAGTGTTAGATAACCAGCGGATTTATATCTGAGCAACAGAGACTCCTGCTCTTTGGACGTCTTGCCTGTGCCACCTGGATTCTTGAACTCAATCACGAGTCCGCTATGCTGTCGGTTTGCATTGGCAATAATCAAGTCAGGTGTTCCACGTTGGTAACCTTTTTTCCACGAATTTATTCTTTTACTCGAAGTGTCTTGGTTTTCACCACAAGCGGCTATCAAAATAGCTTCTGGATAATATTTCCTAAGAAAACCAACAACTTTCGTATGAAGGTCGAACTCGGTGATCATTACGAATTGATTGCGTTTGAGACCAACGTCAGCTAAACTTTTTCTAACACTTGGCAAGACTTCTGAGTGCACCCACCTTCCAAAGTGTTTCGCACGCTCCATTTTACTCGAGAACGTTAATGAGTAGACTCCAAGTTCGTTGATAAACGAGGCCTGCTCTATCTTCATTTTACAATCAGGTTCGACGTGGTCGTTGACTGCATCTTTTGGTCTAGCATAACCTAGAGCGCTCGCGACCTCTTTTGCTTTGAACCATATGCCACCGTTGTGATTAACCACCGTGATTTGGTGACCATCGAATAATTGCACTGAGTTGGTTGCCATTACTATAGCCCCGCAAAAAAAACTACTCGACATAGGTGTCAGGTTTTTTATAGATCTGGTTTGTTGTGTACCAATGCAGCAGGTGTGTTTTATTAGTCTTCAGTTTTCTACGTCGTCTGAAAAAGTTTCTAATGTTACGAGCCAGTTTTCTAAGCCAACCCATTACATAACTTAGGTCACGTCTCCTACCACTCCCACAGTGTCTGACTCTGGTAACATAATAGGTTTGCCGTAAGTCTTTTTAGACCTCATACCAATCTCAGCGTGGAGCTCGAGAGTCACGTCACCGCGGCCAAATGATCCACCAGCTTTGAACATGTGATCAGTCGTCTTATTTATTTTATATGTTTCGTGAGTTCTCGAAATACATGCTCCCATTTACTTTACACCATATTCCTTCATCATTTCTCCACCCATGATTATGATGTCTCGGTTCGTCATGTAACCACTCACGATTTTCACACCGTAGAATTCTATCAACGATGGGTATGCATAAGGTGCGAGTGGTATTCTTGGTCGGTGTATTCCAAAAATTGTTCCATAGGGTGTGCCTATCTTTTTCATGTTCGCTACGAAGTCTGAATCGGTTGACTTGATGTTATTGACCCTGACATGTGAATTGCTCATTTGCCAGTGTATCGATATCATGTGCATTTTACTTATGTCAACACCACTCGGAATAGTGCATATGCTCTCCATTGCTGGGATGCTACCACCATACGCGAGTCCATTAGTCATACCAGTCTTGTACCCTATGAACTTATCCCACTGACCGTCGTCGTTTGATATAATTGTCTCCCAATTTGATCCAGCGGTGCGAGTGGGTAACCTCACCACAACAAAAATGGAAAGATCACACCATTGCATACTCGGACAATTAAAATGGAGACCTGACTCAAGTGGGAGTGGTGTTAACACAGGGGATAGAAAACTTTGGCTTACACTACTGATGCCGACAATAGGGCCGTAGGTTGGGTTGTTTTGCACTAATTTGTTTGTCTCACCAATGGCTTTCACTTTGTTTGAACCATTGGTGTGAAACTCCACGTTTTTCAAGGCGTGTGTGCTAACGTTGAAGTCGAGCACGACGTTGTAGGACTGACTCTTGAGGAAACCTGATAGTAGTTGCTCTAGAGTCCTTTTATTGATAGCGTCTGAGTCATCGACTGGGTCTGCTACGTTTTTTATCGCTGAGCCTTGCATGTCTATTATTCCAGACATCCTTCCACCGGTCGCGCTTAACTAAGGATCTTCGTCCAGATGTCTTTTCGTTCTCTTCAGTATTTTATCGTGAGGGTCGTCAGACTCATACCCATAGTTTAGACTCATTACTACCTGAAGGTGTATTTGGTTACTAAATAGCCAGAGGCCGCTGAGAACCCTAAGATTATCGCCAACGTTGTCGTGTCTGACTTGCTTGTGGCCACTGCTTTTCTCATAGGAATTGATGCCGCACTTTCTTGGTAGACTTTTTTAACCACCTTCGTTGGCGCCGTCACACTTTCTTGGTGAGCTTTTTTCTTCACAGGACTCGTTGGTGCTACTACTGAGTGAGCCACCACATCTTCTTGGTGAACTTTTTTCTTCACGGTCGTTGGCACCACTAGGGAGTGAGCCACCACATCTTCTTGGTGAACTTTTTTAGCCACAGGATTCGTTGGTGTTGTTACATTTAAGTTAGTGTTCACTCCAAACTTCATGGACTCTGTGGCGATCTTTAACAAGTTGTTGTACCCAGCGATTTTATTCTTGAGTATCACTACGTTACTTGGCATTAACCATGTACTTGGCGACAACGCAAGATTTTGGACAACGTTGGTGTCTCTAACCGATTTGTTCATGTTGAGAATCCATGTTGATACGTCATAGTTGATAACACTGTCAGAAAACAACTTGCGGAATTCTTGTTGGGTTTCTAAACTTCCTGCAGAACCACCAACGACTGACACATGCGTTCTAGCTTGTGCGCCAAGCGTGGAGTACACAAAGGATTCTATGCTCTGATTTAGATATTGTAGTCCAATGTTGGTAAAGCCGTCTGAGAGTCGCGCGACGTATCGTCTGTAATCGTTATGGACGTCGTTGAGTGTGAAGACTCTGGTCTCACCTGTTGTACCATCGCTCAGGACTTTGCTCTGGTAGTAGTGCCTTTTGGGAATCTTGGAAGTCTTACCATACAATTCGGAAGCGTTAAATTCTCTACTTATTGATTTCATGGTCTCACCACCCTCCATTCTTCTGAGAAGTCTTCTGATGGTGAAGTACAAATGAAATCTCATCACACTTGTGACCACGGGGTGGACTTCTTGCGACACTGATAAATGTTGCAACGAAACACCACAACAAAAACTTGCACAATACGTCGCGAACACAACGCGGTAGTAAGATTCGTTGTCATCCCACTCTGATTTTGTCTTTGATGTGGTGATTTGTAAGGTTGGTAGCTTTGACATGAAGTAACTATTTTGGTTAACAAAGACTTTGAAATTATTCACTGGGTAATTCAACACGTTTTCTGTTGGGTAGCCGTCCCAAAGCCCCCAGTGGTTCTTATGACCTTTTGACAGTGGTTGGATAGTCCCACCACCTTGCCATATTATTGGGAACTTACTATTGTGTAGCCACTTCTGCATGTTTTTATCATTTTTGAAGGTTGTGCTGGTTATGTCTGTGCTGAGGATGTTATTGTTTCTGAAATACACGTCAACACTCATGATCTTACCATCTTGCAAAATATTTGGATAGAACTCAAATTTGCTTAAAGTGGCGTGGGGGTACTTTTTGATGAGGTCTGCCTTTGCGTCATGTGTGGCCTTTGATGTGTTAGCCATCGCGAGTTTGTAGTACTTTCCATAGTACTCACGAAGTGCTTTCTGCATATAATATACCGTATGTTATACATAATGCGAAAGTTGACGGTATTCATTGAAGGCCTAGAGAAAGTTGTGTCCTTTGACAACGCGATGATGGTCATACACGACAACCCATACATTATGGTCAAGACAGCTACTGTGTTTTGGGACTACAATAACGCGCTAGATAGCGACACCCCTCGGCTCCTCGCGATGAATCACCCTTCGAGTGATCTTAAAAGTACGATAACGAGTGGAGGGTATGCTAACTTCGACATACTGGTCAAAATCTTTAAAGAAGAGTTTAAAAGTAAGGGAGACCTTGAGATAGAGAAACTATCGTTCATAAGTAGATGCAGGGTTAAGACTAGCGCCCCACTCGAGCTTGGCAGATTTGGACCTCTATTTGGTTTCGCGAGGGATAGGGTGATTAAGGGTGACTCACGGTGGCACATTAGCCCAAACGAGGTCGACATGCTCAGAGGTCTGAAGTACATAGAGATCTTATGTGACATTGTTGACTCTGAGAGCAATGTGGGTATTGATGGGAAGCGAAGCAGTGTGATCACAACGTTGTCAATACCCACTGAACAGTCTTTGAATGGGTCGGTGCAACGTCATGTAGACATTGAGTCCAAGGTGAGTATTAAAAAAGGTGTTTACTCAAGTATGACGTTTCGTGTCAAACCAAATAACGGTGCTGTTAAAATTGGTGCGGTGTTATTGGAACTGTATATTGTGTGAATTATATGGAACTTGGTGTGGAAACAGAACAAGGGTTGAGAGACATTTACTATAATCCCAAGACAGGGTATAGTGGTCAAGAGAGGTTGTATCAAAGTGCGTTGGGAGACGGATTGAAAGTGACTAGAGAAACAGTGAAAGAATGGTTGACAGCGCAGGACACTTACACTAGGTACAAACCCATTGTGAGAAGACATAAATTCCGCGCGACTTTTGTTGGGTTTCTTGGTGAAGAGCTCCAAATGGACTTAGTGGACATGAGTAAGTATTCAAAACAGAATGGCGGTTATTATTGGATACTAACAGGCATTGAAACATTGAGTAGATACGCTTTTGGTATCGCAGTTTATAGAAAAGACACTAATAACATGACTGAGGCTGTTGGAGAGCTATTGAGTGACTTTAAAGATCGGTTTGGAGCCACGCCTAAGTTAGCGCAATTTGATGATGGACTTGAGTTCTATAACGTTGGTGTGAAAAGTTTGTTGAAAGAACATGGTGTTGAATATTTCAGCACAAAGAGTGATAAAAAGGCTGCTGTTGTCGAGCGTTTTAATAGAAGTCTGAAGAGTATTATGTGGAAGTACTTTTACGCTCGTGGAACGTACAAATGGATTGACGCTTTGGATCAGTTTGTAAGCAATTACAATAGCAACGTGAATCGAAGCATTATGATGAAGCCAAAGGATGTCGATAAGTCGAATGAAGGCGAAGTTTGGACCACTTTGTTTGGTCATCAATTTGCAGACAACCCATTGCCAAAGTTCAAGATTGGTCAATCGGTGAGAATTAGTAAATACAAGAGTGTGTTCACAAAGGGCTATGAAGCCAACTTCACCGAAGAGCTGTTTAAAGTGGTAAAGGTTATTCGTGGTGATCCAAATGTGTATGAAATTGAGGACCACACCGGTGAACAGATTATTGGGAAATTTTATGAACAGGAATTATCGCTGGTCAATAAGAAACATGGCGACGATGTGTACAGAGTTGAAAAGGTGTTGAAAAGAAAGAAAGTCAGAGGGAAGAAGATGGCGTTGGTCAAGTGGTTGGGTTATGAGAGCAAACATAACTCGTGGATACCAGAAAGCGATATTCAAAATGTGAGCTAATGTAATATGGCTGAGAGTGACTTCGACGACCTCGAGACGGAGGGCTCTGATGAGTACAAAGATATGAGTGACGACGAACTAAATTATAGTCTCGAAAGAGCCACTCAAGATCTCGAGCTAGCTCGGGGCGATCTAGGCGTCACAACCGATGAGGAAACTAGACTAGCTAGAGTGGAGAGTGGACTGAGGCGTGAACGCGACATAAGACTTCGTCAACACATGGGGGAGACTACGCAAGGAGTGGTGGAGGAGTGTATCAACATGTGGAGAGGGTTTTTAGTGACCACGCAACGCAGACTATTGACAATGTGAGAGATCGTGAAGACATTGTTAGGAGCGCGCCATTGTTAGACACCACGCGTGCAGAGTACGTCAACATACCTGAACTAACACCAATCGAGAGCCGTGAGTTGAGCGCGCTACTCAATCCAAGTGAGAGTGTGATGTCTGAGTCAAGAATAGGTGACACTGGCGCATTGCAAACACGAGCGGACCGTTATCAAAACTTGATAAATGAAGTGAACAAAAGAATAGCGGAGCTCGCAGTAAAAGACCTCACGGTCGAGGAGCACGAAGAGTTCGTCGATCTAGTTAAAAGAGTGATTGGACTTAAAAAAGCTAGAGACATGCTTATTGAACAGCGGGAAATAGAAGAGGTTAGAGAGCGACAAGAGATCGATATTAACAGATTGCAGAAGTTCAAGAAATGGGCTAGAGAAAATATGGTTGGGGTGAGTGCTTTAGCGATTTCAATAGCTGCGATTATAACAACCATTATTATCGCTGGGAGGACTAACGTTATGAAAGGCGCTATGACCATGAGGTCGTTTGCACAGGCTGTTAAAAACGCTATAACGAAGATGGGTCCATGGGCTGTTGGGTTGGCCAACTTAGTTTATGACGCGCTGGTGACAGGCGCGAAGGGTCTCGCTTGGTTAGCTCAAAATCTGTGGGTGTTTGCGGTGACATTCGCGTGGCTTGCGTACAATTATCTAAACTAGAAAGCAAACGTGATTCATGGATACCAGAAAGTGACATTCAAAATGTGATCTAATGTAATATGGCTAAAGGTGGGGAAGGTTTTGACGAGATGGAGATGGAGAACCTTGGTAGAGCCTACACTGACGATCAATTAGATGTTGAGATTAAGAGTATCACTAAAGCTTACAATTTACTTGACGATAGGTACGTCAGCGGTGACATGCCAGATGTTGTGCGCGTCGAGTATAAAAAATTGTTTGGGAGAGTGATTAGATTAGAGGAAGAGCAAGATAGGAGGTTTCGAGAAAAAGAGACGTCGTTTATCGACACTGACGATGGTAAGACGGTGACAATAAGGGGAACCAACACAGAAGTCCCCGCAGTAGAGTTTGTTGATCAGGAATCATATGGTGACGTCAACGACGTGAGTTACAATTTAGCTACTGAAGAGGATTGGGGAGAAATTGAGAGAAGACTTGGTGAGACAAAATCATTCAACGAAGAGGTAATAAAAAACGAAATAAAAAGAGTCAAGCTAATAAATGAGAAAATAAACGAATTGAGTGGAAAAACACTTGGCCGGGACGACGCGTCAAAGGAAATAGCTAACAGGTCGTGGGTTATGGACTCAGGGGCTATTCTTTTCAAACCAATAGGCATACATGGTAAGCGTGGAGGATCCAAGCGAATTCTAATACCTGCGAAAAAAGGTTTGATCTACAGTAAAGATGCCAGTAACAAAAGGGCTATTGAGCAGTTCAAAAAGTTAGTTAAACAAATCCCCAAGAGCGCAGAAACAACAGCTGTCACAACAGAAGTGATCCCAGATGACTTCCCAGTGATTGAAACAAGAGTGGGTCACGACGACATACCTGGGCTAACACCAAACGAGAACCGTGAGCTGAGTGGTGTGGTTAATCCAAGTGATGATGTGTTGCGTGAGTCAAGAATAGGTGACACTGGTGCGTTGCAAGCGCAGGTAGACCACTTTCAAGAAACGATGGGTGAAACGAGTGGGAGATTGGCAGAGCTTAATAGAAAAGCTGACCAAACTGGTCTCACGCCTGACGAAGAGCGAGAGAAGGCTGGTTTGGTTGAAAGAGAGTCAGGGCTTGAGCAAGCCAGAGACAGAACCTCAGCACAGCGAGAAATAGAGGAGGTTAGAGAACAACAAGAAGTCGACATTGACAGGTTTCAGAAATTTAAGGAATGGGCTAAAGAGAATATGGTTGGGTTGAGCGCTGCGGCGATTTCAGTGGCTGGAATTATAACAACTATTATTATCGCTGGTAGGTCTGCTGTTATGAGGGGCGCTATGGCTACAAAGTCGTTCGCAGAGGCTGTTAAGAATGCGATAACGAAGATGGGCCCATGGGCTGTTGGGTTGGCTAATTTAGTTTATAATGCGTTGATGTTGGGTGCGAAGGGTCTCGCATGGCTGGCTCAGAATCTGTGGGTGCTCGCGGTGGTACTTGCGTGGTTTGTGTATGATTATTACAAGCTAAAACGGTAGTGACAAAACATATGTAAAGTATATGAACGTCACGTCAGCAGAGTTGAGTCCTGGTTTTAGACGAGCGACCATGGGTGTCATAAAAGGGGTGAGAACACAGCATGCGATCACGTTGAACCCCAATAAAGTCAGCCCTGGTGAGGAACTTTACATTGATATACCGAAGCTTAAGGTTAGCAGCTGTTTGGTGCCTGGATCGTTGGGTCTAGTGTTCGACTTTAAAAATGCAAACGCCAAAAGTTGGTTCTTGAACAATGTGAGTAAGTTGTTGGTTGAGAAACTTGTCGTGAGACTAGCTGGGGAGACTGTGTACGACAACAATGGGGAAAACTACACTGGTGTTTATCGCGACCTTTGGGAAAGTGTTACTGCGCGAGACCAAATGATTGACTATGGTATTGGTGGTGAGAACTTAAGAAAGCTAGTTTCTAAGGATGACAGTGGCGCGACAAGTGGGAATGTTACTAAAGTTAGCGACGCGTTAATGTTTGGTGTGATTGGAACGAAACTGCGGATTAAGCTTGGTAAAATCATGAATGACCATGGGTTGTACGCTCCTTTTAGCATGAACAACAACTTGCAGTACGTGATCACACTTCCGAAGGCCACAGACATCATGGTGGCGCAATCCGGTAG
>JAYKKM010000418.1:2032500-2225000 GCA_035772405.1 Chrysogorgia sp. JL179-B06 | reverse complement strand
CGGTAATATATCAAGCTACAGTGACTACCAATGATGGCAAACCGGAAGAAACATACATAGGACTCACAGCCAACACATTTAAGACCAGATTCAATAACCATAAAGCATCGTTCAAAAATGAAACCAAGAAATCAAGCACAGAACTTAGCAAACACATTTGGGAACTAAAAAACAACAAGACCGCATACCAGATTACTTGGAAAATCCTCAAGCGAGCAAAACCATACAACCCCGCCAGCAACAGATGCAACCTATGTTTATGGGAAAAGTTTTTTATAATTTGTAAACCTAGGTTATCAACTTTAAATAAGCGCAATGAACTCGTGACCGCTTGCCGACATTCTAACAAATTCACCCTGAGAAACTCTGTAACATAGGCTCTTAGACTTGTACTTAATATATGTTTTTATTATAGAAATTTTATGATAGAACTTTTATTCATGTTTTTTAAAACATTTCTTAAGTATTTTTACCGCATATTTGTTTTTATTACTGAATTTTTAATTGTACAATATTCACACTAGGGGTTTGACCATTGTTTTATCTCATTATCATAGGCTCACTCAGCTTCCTGTTGTATATATAAACATGTTATTAGTTATTAGGCATTTATATCTGATGAGTGCAGCACCGTGTGCACGAAACTGACCAGTAATAAAAATGCGTAAGTGAAAACCTTCGTCTCCTTTATTTTACCTTTATATATATATATATATATATAGTGTGGCGATACATGGCCTTCTCTGGCCTTCTCTTACACATGGCCTTCTCTGGAGCATGAGTAATTATTAAAACAATTTGTTACAACAATTGAGATAAAATATAAGTGAGTTGACCTACTGTTTAATACTCACTCGGTCCCATTTAATATTCACTCGGTCCCATTTCAAACGACAAACGTCAAACTATTTGTGCGCCGAATCTAATATAAATCGGACAAGGCTAAAATGGATAACTGAAAACGATCGACCTTCCCATTTTCAAGAACTATGCTAATCCTAACCCTAACTGACCCTTATCTGCCAACAATACAAAAAGAGCAATGAGAAGTTTAATAGTGTAGCTCAGGAATACTGATCTAAACAAACCTGATGACCTCTTCCTGGCAGTTTTTGTGCAGTTACATGACCAGATGATACGTCATCATTTTTTCTTAATCTTGGTAAAAATATTTCCTGCAGAGGTATTGGAACCTCGGTGTCCATAGGACAAACATACTCCTCGCATTCTGTCTCAGACTTTGTTCGCTTTTTCATACCCCCAATTGAAAGACTTTTCTTTAATGCCTGTAAAATATAACATTTTATTAATTTTTATTAATCATACTGTAGGAATTTGTTGTCGGCAGGTGAGTGAGGTTTTTGAGTAATTTGGTTCAATTTCTTTACGAAAAAAAATCTTCCCGAATTTGCTTCAATGCCCACGAAACAATGGCTCCAAGTCGAGGTTGGCTGTTTGTTATCTTTTATATTCAACCACGACTTCAAACCTATGTTGTTCATGGTATGAAAGATCGGGAAGTAATATAGGCCAGAAAAATTACACAACTAAATTCAGAGTAAGCATTTTACTTTGTGTTTCTCGCCTGGCAATATTGGAGATAATCCACTGGTCAACGCTGTTTCTTTCACCGTCATACAAGCAGCTCCAACCAATGATTCAAAATGCGTTGCTAGATGACGACGCAGCAGCTTTTTTCCAACAGGAATGGAAAGTAGCGTAGCCATGCTCTCTGCAGTAAATCGTGGTTCCAATATCTGGTTGATGTGAACAAGAAAATAAATAACTAATTAGTAATTATAGTAAATCAATACATGTATACAAAATAAAAAGCATACAAAGAATGTTAATAAATGAATAAATAATAATAAATAATTATTTAACGAGGGTAAATATTAATTACTGGTGATCGGTTAGTTTTTGGCCCACCTAAACTTACAAAATCATGATTTAAAATAGTCAAATACATATATGGAAAAAGTGACTGCCCCAACCGGGAATCGAACCTTGGTCTCCGAATCAACGTTTAGGCGCTCTTATCAAATTATTTAACACTAAATTTACATGCAAAATAAACAAATTTTAGATTATAATACATCATACATTGCTACACGCGAGTTTGTTAGTGTTAAATTAGTTAAGTTAAGGGACTGGTCATAAATTACCATGGGGAGGGGGGTGGAGATTCGAAGTAAAAAGTTAATAACATTTTGACCTCCGGCGACGATAAGCATCTGCCCTTGGCAATAGCCAAACATATCATGACCCCCCCCCTGCAAAATAGCATACAGGTATCTGCCAAAAATAATTATACTGGTTAATTTTGCTCAAAAATTTTTAAAATGTATGTAAAATGACATTTGACTTTAGGATATATAAAACATGTGTTGTTTTATGTATTTTATGAATAAATTCATATGTTAATACTATTATACTATTTTATACTTTTTATATTATACTTTTTTACTATTTTATTACACCATTTTACAATAATCACTGTGATCTGTTTGGAATTTTGAGTAAAGTGAAACTATCAAAGAGTGTCAGCTTAAATTTATGTGACCCTCGCTTTTGATAGTTCAATTTTCTACAACACCCTCCCTTTTGAGGGGCTGAAAAAGTTATGACCCTCCCAATTTCTCCACCCTCCTCCCCCCCTGGTAATTTATAACCAGTCCCTAACTAACAATAAAATTCCTTCGGAGTCAATCAAAGCACAGATAAGATGGAACGAAGATGAACGACAGCCATTATATTAACGACTACATGTGTCAATTTACGAGCGACAGCCGATCGTTATCTCACAAAATCATAATTACAATAAATTCAAAATGGCGGTCTATTCACTTTTCCAACGAAGTGAAAATTGGTCAGTTATGAAAGAAGACGTTTTTAAAAGCGCAAATTACGAGGTGTACGACTAATAAGTCACGGCATTCGCAGCTGTCGGCAAGTGTAAACGTTTGAACGTTTGCGGTTGATTTTAGACTTTTTATAGAAGCTTCTTCGCTTTGTCATGGGCAAATGAATTGACCTCTTTGAAAGAACATTTCTTAATATTGGTTGTGGTCGTATGGCTTACAAACATTCAGTGATTCAGATGAACACAAAAATGTTACCAATATGGACAGCGTTGTAATTTTGTCATGCATATAATAAATAAGAACTATATGATTTTGCTTCTGCAATTAAGGATTTACACTACTCGTGAATTACGCCAAATTACACTTGCATAGTGTTTTGCATAAATATTGAATCATTAAAGCTGACCAAAAATTCCTTGTGATTCTGTGCAGACAAGTACACTCACTTTACTTTGGATAAAAACGCACAATCAAGTGACATTTGTGGAGTATTGGTGAGGTTTGTTTCAATGCCAGATCGAAGCTTATGTACAGTATGCAGGTCGTATTAAAGGAGAATTCACGACACAAGTTAAAATAAAGACTTCTGTATTGTATGCATTGACAAATGTGTCCTTGTGATGCTGTGGAGATTAGTACAATTTAATTACATTTCAGGTCATTAGTAATTCATGGGAAAACTGCACACAGAAATCAATTAATTTGCATAGATATTGAAGGAAGAAATTACATAAATTAATCAAACTTTCACATCGATTTTCTCGTAAATACCAATTTGTTTGAGGTGCTATATGTGAAGCACACAGAAGAGTGCTTCATCAGGATATTCAAACACCTCGAAGTTTGTTAAAAAAAACTCGGCTATCGCTTCATCAGTCTTGAAACCCGCGAGTTATCGCAACGTGCTGCATGTGGTGGAAATTCAGTACAGTGGAAACCATGCGAGTACCCGCAGCAAGCTAGAAGTTGCTTCGTGCGGACTGGAAATCCGCCTTTATTGCAGCAGTCACTACAGTGTATATATCAATAATGTGGCAGTCACTATAATTATATCAGTAATGTTTGTGTGAGACTGATATACAGTATAGAGACTGCCACATCGGCAGTACATATACTGTACTGTATCAATCCAACCAACACATTATTGTAACCTTTGCTCTCCATCTGAGTCTCTGTATAGCTCAATGGTTAGAGCGTCTCATCGGTAATCAGAAGGTTACAGGTTCAATACCTATCCAGGACTCAGAAACCTTTTTTGAGCATTAGAGCTTGATGATAATTTATGTATCGCCTGACTCTACTCCATGTGTATTAATATATGTATACCTGCGGTAGTGAATGTGGGAGCTTTCAGTAGACAGATAATACATGAACGATCGTCAAGCTCAAATCCTCAGAAAATGTTTCTGACAATTTGGAATTATTATACTTTCTCACAAATTGTGCGAGCCCGAGGGGTGAGCATAATTTGAGCTCCTTTGAAAAACAAGTGCTATTAACAATTAATAATATACATGAAAACATTTTGCAGGAAGTGACGTTCGGGAATTATATGACAAAGTAATATATTCAATCAAGTAATTATAATACACTCAACAACTAAATGTGCCTCGAAAGAAAGTGTTTCAGTGCTTTTCCAAAGTATTTCGTTTTTCCCGCACTGTGTTTCCTTGAACTTGCACTGCTCTCAGCCAAACAGAATTGTAAATTTTTCATGTATATTATTACCAACTTCTGCAGCAGTTTTTGTGTTATAGAGATGTGCAAATTCTCTCAATTGTGTATAAACACACATGGATGGTACCATAGGCCTTATCCATATAAATTGGCCCTTATGAACTCGTTTTCATGTACGACATTGGAAAGGATTCTTACTTTAAAACGAGGTCATAAGGGTCAATTTATATGCAATAAAATAATTTTAAATTGTTGGCCATTTATGAATAAGGTCTCAGTGGCGGATCCAGGATTTTGAAAAGGGGGGTTCCAAGCTCAGTTCTAAGTGACGACACATTTTGTAGGAGGTCCGGTGGCATGCCCCTTGGAAATTGTTTGAATTTTGGGTCTCTAAAACAGTATTTGCTGCATTTCTAGCAAAATATAAAGTTCTGAAATGAGCGTAAAGAACATGCTCGGCTTCAAAAAGGGAGGTTCCATGGAACCCTCGGAACCCCCTGGATCCGCCAGTGGGTTTATACTCATGTCTACAATTGTATACATGTATATTACTTAGAATGATGTAACGAAATCCTTCAAATAAATTTTGAATTTCTTAATTTGTTTTTCGGTATAACTTGAGAGCATAATTGTTACAATATATCTTGCACAACATTAAATTTAACCAGTGAGGTATATAATATATATAATTATGAACATACTATATCATATAATTTTCATTCATTCTTTCACCAGGCAGTAGAAACGTGTACACCTAAGCGTACATTTCTGAAATGAGCGTAAAGAACATGCTCGGCTTCAAAAAGGGAGGTTCCATGGAACCCTCGGAACCCCCTGGATCCGCCAGTGGGTTTATACTCATGTCTACAATTGTATACATGTATATTACTTAGAATGATGTAACGAAATCCTTCAAATAAATTTTGAATTTCTTAATTTGTTTTTCGGTATAACTTGAGAGCATAATTGTTACAATATATCTTGCACAACATTAAATTTAACCAGTGAGGTATATAATATATATAATTATGAACATACTATATCATATAATTTTCATTCATTCTTTCACCAGGCAGTAGAAACGTGTACACCTAAGCGTACATATTTTTTAGTTGTAAATACAGGGAGACACGTTGTGCTTGAGGCGCTACCAAACCTTCGAAAATCATAACATAAATCAAACAACTATGGGAAGTCACTTTCTAGACAGTTCAGAACACGATGGGCCTGTGGCAGATGATATGAATTGTTTTTAGAGTAATATACAGTATGTATTATCATTCCCTATATAAGGTTGAATTGTTTTTGAACTGTAGTCGTAGTCCGTTGTCGGAATTTCAAATTCTGTATTGTACTTCAAGTATAGTGCTACTCTATTGGCAGACTCGTAAATGGCTAAATTTACTAGATACTGTATTTCCTCTAATAAACGCCTAGCCTCAAATAAATGCCTGTAATAAACGCCTCCCCTTTTCATACTAGAATATCAATAAACGCCTCCCTCATCAGAACGGCGTTTATTACAGTAGAAAAATACAGCAAGTGCAACAAAAGGATGCTAAAATTGACAGATTTATTTATTTTTATGTGGCAACAATTGAACCAAACAAGGAATCTTTTTAATTTCTTCTGTGGACAGACAGACGTTGAATGGCTTCATTGTCGAAGTGATGTAAACAACTCAGTTTAAACTAGCCATTGTTAAAGTTAAATAAAGTAAAATAATAATAAAAGTAAAAACGAAAAAGAACTGGACCTCGCGCTCGGTCAATAGCATATTGTTTAATAAATGCCTCTAATAAACTCCTCCCTCTAATAAACGTTCCCTCTAATAAACGCCGCATCAAATTGTTTCAAAATTTATTAGGCGGCGTTTATTAGAGGAAATACGATAGTTATTCATATGAAGAAGTAAGAAAATGGATCAACAAATTATTTTTTCGGAACATCATATAGTTCGACGAACATCTTCCATCAATGTCTAATTGAAGCCAGCATTTTTATTAAAAAATGAACTACGAGGCTGCACAAGATTAAAGAAGATAAATGAGTTTACCATCAATGATCCATGGACTCCACTTCCTCGTAAGTTGGTTGCGTATTCTGATAGGTCAGCTTGTCTTAACCACTCAGTTACGCGATGATTTGTCCAAAGAACCACGTCTGCTCCCTTTTGCCATGACTTAGGTACCGAGGCATAAAAATAATGAATAGTAATAAGAATAGTGCTGCCCTTAAAACAGATGCATCTTAGTTCAAAACAGATTCATCTTAGTTCAACACAGATGCATCTTAGTTCAACACAGATGCATCTTAGCGATGTGACATGCAGCCATCACGTCATAAAATGGAAACTTGACATACATTAGGGATAGATCACAATAACGGATCAGACATTCCCTACATTTTTGTTTGTATTTGACCTACCTCATCTATTGGAGATTTTTTCAAATAATTTGGATGAAAGTTATGTATTCTGAAAAAAAAACACGCAAAAACTAATATAATTAATATAAGTGTTGTGCTGCGTAACCAGTGTAGAAATACAAATTAAATACTCTTATTAAATGGCACAAGTTACTTCCGGTTAAATCGCGCGCTCTGATTGGCTGAGACGCCTTGACAGCCGGTCGTTACTTTCCCGTAATGGACCGGTCTGGATTACGAGTTTTCACGATAAACTTTTCATACAACAAATAGTAACAAAGTTGTTTTTTTAAAAAGCCAAAAAAGCATACAAATTTGTTTCAGTGTTTTAATTAAATCATGAATGAGTCACAATCAGAGGATGAACACTGCAGAAGGTGAGTTTTATTATGCTTTCGGTGTGTTCTGTTCAATAGCCCATGACGCTCACTCTTTGTCACGCTATTGCTGTCCAAAAATGCCATATAATAAACCTCTTATTAACCTCGTCCGCTTGGTCATTATGGGAAGATATCAGACGTCAGTCTTTCATGTACGCACCTCGCCCTAGGGGCTTGGTCCGTACTGTCAATACCTCGGTCTGATATTTTCCCGTAATGACCGCACTCTCGGTTAATAAGAAGTTATTAAATGTACTGCCAAAATAGTGTGTAGAAGGTCTAACGTTTCGAGTCAAGGCCCTTCGTCAAAGAACGCTCGAGATCTCCTACATATTATTCGGCAGTACACAAACTTTTTAGAGTATTCGATTTGTAAAACTAATATAACCTAGTATGAATTATAAAAAACTAAAATGAGTACGATTGTGATTTAGAATATAGATGTAATACAGACGATACGTGGACGATAGCTGACATATCCTTAGAAAAATTATCGTATGAGTCCCGAACAGGAATCGAACCTGTAACCTTCTGATTGCCGGTGAGACGCTCTACAGTAACCATTGAGTTAATGAGACTCAGATGGAGAGCGAAGGTTACAATGATGTACTGGTTCGATTGATATAATTGTACTGCCTATGCGGCAGTCACTATATATCGGTAATGCTTAACGCACATGTAATACAAATGGTTTCACATATATCATACGGTCGGGTTTTTACGACTGTTCAAATTGATAGTTCACATCCGTCATTTTACTTTGGATTTTCCATATAAGGCATATTAAGGCATATCTTACTTCTTAAACCGGTTAAACTGGTATAGAAGTGTGCAATACGGAATTTAGGGGTAAATACGTACCTAAAATGAACAGGTTTTGTGATTGGCTATATGGAACAAAGGTGGTTAGGGTTAGGACATTGGTTTCTTTGTGGTTGATTCCATTGTTTTATTGTTTTAATCAACCAATCACAAAACTTGATAGTATAGGTAGGTGGCGACCCGAATTTAGTGTGTATTTCGCTCCTGGATTTGATCAGTTCTCTTAGCCTTATTAGAAAAATTGCCGCCATTGTCATACATAATAAAGGTTGGTGACATGCTCAGAAATAGTGCATTAATTGTCATATAATTAGTAATAGTGAATTTATTTCGTGTTTGTGCTAGCCACTATAGTATTTATTTAAGACGTGAAAGAAATATTTAGTGAATCTTTACAGATTTTAGTGTTTAAAAATAGTAGCGGTAGTAAGGTAAAGTATCGAGCTGATTAAGAACACCTTTTACTGCACGCGTAGCTAAAAATGCACAAGTTTTAACGATGTTTATTGTGTTAAAGTATACGCATCCCAATAAGTACAAACTGGATGATTTATTATAATAAAATATGATGTAATGTAAACAAACCTTAAGCATTGAATGGCTCTTCGCAGGCTGTGTTGGTGAAACGTACTGTAAACTTTGAGATGGAGTACGTCGTTCTAAAATTATTAATTTCATAATTAATTTAAATGGTAAATAGGTGAAGAATAAAAAGCATCTATTTACTTTTCATCATTCTTCACTGTCTGCCTCGAGAATTTAGTTTAATAAATCCATGAATTAACGTACAGTACGAACGAACATCGCAGATTGTGAACGAACAAATATGCATGTTCAGAAGCCAGTATACAAGTAAGCAAATAAAAAACCAAAAAGACGCCCTTTTACAAGATGGTTTTATATCAATCAGTAATATACATACTACGGTCAAGTAATTTAACATTCTGCCGTCTACAATGCTATCATGAAATGAATCTTTGTATTGTGGAAGACCAATGTCAGCAAGCCAATCTAAAAAAAGAAGGAAATTCAAGACTCCTTGAAAGAAATATTGTCGCTCTATTCTCCTAATAAGCACGTTCAAGTACGACGAAATTGGGGTTTACCATATTTTGTTAGTATTCTTTCTCTAAAGCTCCTGTTACACGTAGTGTTTTCCGTACAATTTGCACACGACCCTGTCACACTGTAAACTGCTGCGAGTTGTAAGATAATCCAACATGGCGAGCGACAATCAATAAATTCGCGAAAGGAAGCGCTCGTAATTATCTTTTTCATGGGAGTGGAAAGTGAACAAACGAAACAAAAGAGGTTTAAATTTGAGTGTTTTTTGGGTTGTGATCAGGTTTCATACGAAATTGTTTACAACTTTTTTCTTTACTTATTTCACCGAAAACTTCCTAGCCTATGACTAAAGTGACATGAACTTCCGGTTTGTATCTTTTATTTGTTTAGTTGGTTGCCGAAGCAATTTTCCCTTTCGTAAACGGTCTTGCCATCCAAGGGTATTTTCAACCAAAACTATGACCCAACCCCCTTGAATTATAAACCTAACCCGTGGAATTTAATATAAATATCGCACTCTCAATTTTAACGCACCATTAGATTCTAAATTCAAAACACAAGGGCAACCATAGTATATTTGCCTGTGGTTTCAGTAACTACCCGATGGTGTAGGCCGAGGGATCGTTTGTGAGATCGAGGGCAAATATTTTTCTATACAGATCGACCCAAATGGTAAATAACATATTAATTTTTTTATTATTCAAGGGAAAGGCTTGAGTTACTTTAGTTCGGTAAAACTTCATTATTTGGATAAGGAAAGAAAAACAAACCAAAATACTTTAGTTTTTGTATAATATAGTTATTTCGAGCTTAGTTGAATCAAATTCCGTATTAGTTTTCCATTTTCCATTTAATAATGATCGAAGCAAAATTCATGATAAAATTTTTTAGCATTTGGGATTCCGTGACCGTGGTCAGATATCGTTAAAACCGCACGCTCAGGCAGCCAATCAAATTGCATGAATGCCTAGGATTCCACCAGCTCACGATTAATAAAAAATAGGTACGCAATGTGTACATGTGACTACCGCTACATGTTACATGTAGACTTAAGAAGCAATGCATGAAAATGCATAAAAAGCACAGAGACACAAATAAATTGATAGTTATTATAAATAATTTTATAAATGTGTTGCTAATTTGAACATGGCACATACTATACGTACTTTTTTATATGGGTTGTTTCCAAAATATAGCATCATCATAAACATGCCCCAAATTTCATTCGAAGTGAACTTGTAAAGTTCACATGTAAATAAAACATTTGGGGCTGGTTATACCAAGCCTGGATAGTTTATCCGGGAGATAAGTCCTAGCTAGAAAATCACTCTAGTGGTGATTTGACAGGGAAAAATTTTATAAAAACAATTTCCGAGGGTGTGGTCAGAAAATGCCCCCCTCCTAATTTTTGGGGTCCAAGCAATCGCAGCTCTAAAGTATAAGTTGTACGGGAACAACAAATTTGGCTGTTTCGGCATATATCAAAACGCACCAGGCATGCCTAGAAACACTAAGTAATAGTGATTCCGACATGGACAGCCAGCCATCAACAGTAGAAACAGGTAAAAAAGATAAATGTTAGTGGCCAGGATTCTGAAATAGGGCATCCAATTTGGGAACATATCAGACAAAAGTGATGACACACTTCTAGGGGGCCCTTGGCAAATATTTGAATTTTGGGTAAATTGCATTTCCAGAATTTTGAGAGCAAAATATAATGGTCTTAAATCAAAATTTTTAAACAGGGTATCTGATCATTTTAAATACATATTTTTGTCAAAATATGATTATATTATCTCATATATAATGAAGCAGTAAATTAGTTATATTTCCATAAGATGCAGTTTAGATAATATTCAACAGTTCAACATAATTTACATCTTCAAGAGAAGAAATTCATAATCTGTGCAGTGAATTATTAATTAGAAGTTTACTTCATGTCAGCATCATACTAAAGATCGCTTCAGACCCATTCAAGATTTTTGGCTTTGCAAGTTTGTGCTGGCAATGCTGCCATGCTTTTTCATGCAACTAGGACATTTTTACTCAACTAGGTACACTGTCAAATTTGTCAAAATGTCACATGTATGATAATATTGAAAATTAAATCTATTTATTTTCAATTATATTTATATATATTTTAGGCAAATCATTAAGAATAATTTCTTTCTCCCACACATTTTGGGTGATTGTGGCATTGTCGGGCATCCAACGACACCTGGATGCCCTTCTTGTTATAAGCCTGCTCTTACAAGTGCCCCTAACAGGAGCATTATACAACTCCGCTTTGGAGTTTGGGAAACTCCAAAGACAATTGGCACAAAATGGTTTGGTTTAAATACTTCACCAGCAATGACATTACCTTAACAATAACTAAACAATATACAGTGTATGTACAGTGTAGATCATCAGATAACTTAAACGTTCTCCACAGTCAGGATAGAAAAAAGTAATATTTCTTTTTGTGACAGAAGAGAGAACGAAAGAACTAGAGAAAGCTAGCCCATTTTTTATCCTCAGAATTGGAAATGGCTTCAAATTCCCCTCCAGATGTACCAAAATCCAAACTTTCGAACAAAACGGACAAAGGAAAAAATTTGTTTACACTAGTATATATATATATACATACCTTCAGTTCTCCTTACAATACAATACAATACAATACAATACAATACAATACAATACAATACAATACAATACAATACAACTTAATATTGTATTGTATTGTAAGGAGAAGGTATGTGAAGCTCCTTTTGCTTTGCATAGATGGAATTAAAAGACAGATGATTATAATAAAAATTTGAATTTAAAAAAATCAATGGATACCATAAGGACACAGAGCTATATAAACAATTTCCATATGCGTCAGATCTAAAATATTAAGATATTAAACATATTAATCAGACATAAAACAGACACTAGACTTGTAACTTCTGTGTTCTATGCGAAATAATATATACGGTAAATAATCCATTCAATAAATTGTACTATGTATCTTGGTTTTCCGCTTATGGTTTAAACAGACACTACCAAATGATTAAACAAACGAAGTGTCTAGGTACACGGCAGTATTTTGTATAGATTAGTAGGGTTAGGATTAGGGTTAGGATTAGGGTTAGGATTAGGGTTAAGATTAGGGTTAGTGTTAGGTTTAGACGCAAATTCGGAACTCGCTAAATGCCCGGCTGCCGGGTATGTAGACACAGCGTTAAACAAAGCCTTATTATATAGTCATAGCGTTTAATTGAATATCCACTGTTCTTATATGAACTAAAAATAATATATTTATAGGAAAATCATGAAACATAAGATATAGGATATAAGATATAGACACTTATTTTTGTGACTACCGTCTGACTTGTCAGCGGTAGCCACTAAGTCTTCGTATTCGACCTCAATACGTCATACTCGACCAGCTATCGTGAAATGTCGACAAGATCGCTAAGTATTCGAGAAGTGATCGCGTTAGATCGTGCTCTATCGTTCTAATTTAAAGGTAAGCGTATTACATATTTTTATCTATATTTTATCTGTCTTTGGTGATCATTTTACTTTCCTATTGATGTTCGTTCAAAATTATCATAAACTGCGCGGGTATACACTAGAACCAGCGAAGTGTGTCGAAGACCTTTGAGTTAACTATTTATGGTGTCAATAGAAACAATGGCTCCACGTTAAGGTTGTTAATGAGATCATAATGTACAGTATTTACTATTATCTTTCATATCCAACCTCGCTTTCAAGTCATTGTTCATACCACACTTTCTGAATTTCCTTCATTGTCCATGAAACAATAGCTCTTCTAAGTTGAGGTTGGTAATGAATATCATAATGTATTTATTATTATCTTTCATATCCAACCTCCATTTCAACTCATTGTTCATACCACACTTTCTGAATTTCCTTCATTGTCCATGAAACAATAGCTCTTCTAATTTATTATTATCTTTCATATCCAACCTCCATTTCAACTCATTGTTCATACCACACTTTCTGAATTTCCTTTACTGTCCATGAAATAATGGCTCTAAGTTGAGGTTGGTAACGAGATAAAGCAAATTCGGGAAGTGTTATTTGACGCGATCTAATTGGTTCCTCTATAGCTCGGGATATCCTGCAATAACAATGCATTGCAAAACAAGATGGCGTATGCTTTAGCTGTAACTCCAAGTCATCCGTAGGCAGAAATTTTTTTGGGGATCACTTGCCATGGGAAGCAATCTGATTGGCTACCCGAAACAACTTTTATCCTAACCCTAACCCTAAATAACCCACCCTAACCCTAAATAACCCATCCTAACCCTAACCCCCCGCCTAACGAGTTAAAACGAGTTAAAACTTTAAAATCTTTACTGGGTTGTTTTGGTATATATTAAATCAATTATTTACCTCAATGTTGGTGGATACTTGTTAAATATCAGTTATTATAATATAAACCATACTATAAACATAATAATAATAATAAAGACGTATTATAAGCATTATACAATAGTCTCAATGCTCTTACAACAACATATTCTTAATGTTACTTATAAAACAAATTACAGTTTCATTATATATGAGGCATCTAGATATGAGCGATTCTGTAAACTGTTTGATTATTATACTATCAGGCTATAAGCTCATAGCCTAATATCCGATTAGCAATGCGAAAAAAATGGCGGAATATTTTGCTGAAGTAAATGAACAAGAAATCAGGTATTTGCAATAAAATTTGCAATATATTTTATAAAAGAACCAGAAAAAGACCCTAAAAATACCACGATGGTTATATTATAAAACAATTATAGCATTCGCGCTCATCTTATATGAGCTCATAGCTATCTATATAATTGTTAAATATACTGTATGGTGTCATGTTACAAATAATACTTAACTGTTAACTATTTCTAATCTATGCAATATAGGTGGGTTTTCAATCAATCCTTCCTCGCTATTAAACAATACTATGGACAGGGTGAAATACAAGTTGATCAATTTGAAGCAGAGAAACACCATATTCAGGGCTTTCGTTTAGTTCTGAAGTAAGTGGTTGTCCCAATTATGAAGTACCCGTCATTGACAGACATTGACAGAAGGGGCTTCGGTGGTCTAGTGGTCAGGGCCACTGCCTCCCACCTCTGAGTCAAGAGTTCGAATCCTGTGTTCGGACATTTGATCGCACGTGGAAAGAGTTGGTCAACACTCTGCCGAAAGTCGTGGGTTTTCTCCGGGTTCTCCGGTTTCCTCCCACAGGGAAGTTGACAGGGCGGGTTAGGATAAATAGTTAGGAAAAGTAATGATGATAAAAACTGTAAAAATAAATAGTTAAGGTTAATTGATTGGGTACTGGGTACTGAATATAATAGAATAAATTGTCGATGTTGTAAATCGCATTTGATCATATACATATGCTAATTTGCGCTATATAACTAGTAAACATTATTATTATTATTATTACATTCTGATTCATGGAGGGCCAGGGGGTGCGGTCTATACTACAC
Organism: Chrysogorgia sp. JL179-B06; assembly: GCA_035772405.1. Classification (NCBI taxonomy): domain Eukaryota; kingdom Metazoa; phylum Cnidaria; class Anthozoa; order Scleralcyonacea; family Chrysogorgiidae; genus Chrysogorgia; species Chrysogorgia sp. JL179-B06. The sequence goes on along the minus strand of JAYKKM010000418.1, from coordinate 2,210,282 downwards.
CTGAAATAATGTGAATCTTAGGAATACAATTTACAGCATTTGTAGAAATAATTCATGGATAGCAAATTCAACTCTCTCCCCTGGCATTCACTGAATTTTAGCAGCTTTTCATAAAAACAAATCTGCAAAGCCGGTGATTTGCTATACAGTACCCGCCGGGTCTTAGCGAAAGCCCTGACCATAGATGATCATAAGTTTTAGCCTGTCTATTCTGCGAGTTATATGTTAGCCTGTCTATTCTGCGAGTTATATGTTAGCCTGTCTATTCTGCGAGTTATATGTTAGCCTGTCTATTCTGCGAGTTATAAGTTAGCCTGTCTATTCTCCGAGTTATATGTTAGCCTGTCTATTCTGCGAGTTATATTTTAGTCTGTCTATTCTGCGAGATATTTTAGGCTGTATATATTCTGCGAATTATATAAATAATACTAACCTAAGACCCAGTTGTTGTCTAAATGTCCCATAACGTCTGATTCGTCAGTCATAGCCTAAAGAGATATTATTGAAAATTAATTCACTGTCTTAGTTCTTCGCAATCTACTCCACCAATTGTTAAAAAAACTATTGAAGACTAATAAAATAAGGTCGTCGGTATCGTCGCTTGTAGAAGAAACTTGTAGAAGATGTGGTAACCCTATTTGAAATAGGTATACTACTTCATCTGAATTTATATTTAACCAGAGTAGCGTTACACCATGTCTTATTCTTTACCAGATTGCGAACCAAAACAGTTTACAATATTATATGAGTGAAAATTATTCGTTTCTTTTGTCTTAGAAGCTGGATATTAGATCCAAAACCTTCAAAACCTTGATATGAGCCTAGTCAAGATCCAAGTGAAAGCTTTCAATTATGAGTCATTCTGACTATGTATTTGTTTACATCCGGGACTAAACTTGGATGGCGTAGTCTATAATATTGTAAGGCTATATTATTATTGGTAAAGTGCGCACGCCAGTATTGTTGATATAGATGACTGACAATCACTGAAGGCTTATTTAAAAATCGTTAAAATCATAGCTTCAAATTAGTTATACTCATTCAGATGCTTACTGGCTGTCAAGAAATTAGCATCCATTGGTTAACAAATCTATTTCCGGTACTTTCATTAACACCGAATACGTTGCTATGGCAATAAACAAGCGTGCCACATTCCCTTATTTTTTAGCATTTATTATTTATTTGAATTGATTTCCAAAAGCGAGTGTCATCTACATTATGACTATTTTCTAAAGCAGAACGGTACAGTGATATATTTGCTTATGATAGGCTATATTATGTCAAGGTGTTACATTTCTTAGTTTGGAAGTATAAGTAGTTTGGATCCACTGATCTAGTAATTTTGTTGGGATTTTCAGTTGTTGGCAGCACGACATAATATTCAGATTTATGATTTCACGATTGGCTTTAAAAAAGAATAACATATTCAAATATTCGTGCCAGTAACATATTTGGAGTATATACAGTAATATACATTTGGATGCGCACTTCCATGCGTGCGAGAGGTCGACAGACCGCGCGATCAAACTTGCGTTGCCTACCTCATTGTTTCTCGACATACTAAGGACATAAAATGGTTATTTCCTCGCGTATTTGGAAAATAAGGATAATAAAAATAATTTGTAAACCCAACTTTTTCAAAAAGATTATTTTCGCTCATCAAATTTTATTGGCCTTATAGAATTTTATAATTGTTGGTATGGAGGCAGACGTTAGCGATAGAATACGGTGTATAAAATTTCAGCACAGGTCCCGGGGGAAAATACGGAAATATACCGCATGTATGGAATAGTAATTACAACTCAGTACGACCAAAAGATCACCGTCATTCCCTGTAAACTAAATTCTATGAACATTATACATTATTCTATGAACAATGTACATTATTTGCCACAAAGCAGTATTTGATGATAGAAGATTAACCAAACCTGAAATGAATCTAAACGTATAAATAAATTTTAAAATCTGCCATCCCTCGAAATAAACCCCTAGCAATTGGCACCTTACCTGCAGCGACAAATGCAACTTCTTTCTGTGCAGAACTTTTTTCATCCCAAACAATTTTTCCAAATCACTCGATGACATCGTTACCATGTCGTCGCCTGTTTTAATACAGTTTAAACATGCATCAGCATATTGCCCAAGGCCTTCATCCTCTAGCCAATTTGCAACCATTTCTGCACTCCAAGATGAAAATGGAACGTCCGAATGCATTCTATAGAAAATAATAAATACCAATAAAAAAGTTTAGTCTAAGTACTTTTTCCGACTGGAATCGAAGCCATGAACCATTTCTTTTATAACATATAATAAAACACAAATTATACGATAATCATTGAGTTCCAAAAAATACATTATATAAAATCGTCGCTTACTTTTTCACTTGTCCACTGCTGGAATGAGGTTTTAACTCGGACTCAAATCCCTGAGAATTTGAGCGCCGTAATCTATCGAAGATAAAAAATAACGGCAAATGAATTTCTATATTTTTCAACCGAATAAGCAATAATAGATCTACAGGAAACATTGACTTCTAGTTTGAGCGATACATATTTTAGTACGTAGGACAGATGCACGATTGCACGTTTTGCACGAATGGCGGATCTGCCAACGAAAACGCACAACGGCTCGACACTAACCATGAGTGCTTTTTAAGGTAATTTATTCATTGAATATATAGAGAATACATGGATGTGCGGAAATATGAAATTTATTTCGAGTGTTGACCTGTTTGTTCAAGTTACTTAACGCTATCCTATATAATAGAGGATATCGAACGAGTGAGCGCAGCGAACGAGTGAGATATCCTGGTCGACACGAGAAATAAATTTCATATTTCCAAGCATCCATGTATTTTTCTGTTTATTATATAATCAACAAAAATAGAGCACAAGAGTGTAATGCGATTTTACAAACATTTAAAAACACGATAATCAACACGTGATTACCATAAATAATCGCACATGTGTAATTATATTACTTATTGGATTCCTCTGAGCCCAATATTACAAAATATTTAAAAGACATTGGCAACAAAAATTAAGTTTGTTTTATTTGAAAGAACTCTTAAAATAATGAAGAATATTAATTTATAGTTCTTTCATATTTTACTTAGTTCTTGAGATATTTAGACTTATGTGATATTCAAATGAGATGATCTATGACGTCATAAGCTGGGAAATACATTTTAACATATTGAAAATCGTGAATATCTTTATGATTATTAAATGAAATTACTTGAAACTTTGCATGTAGATACATACCACTAAACTGAAGATCATCATTCAAGTCTTATGGTTGCCATGGTAACAGATTATTTTACAGACCTCTTGATTTCGAAAACAAAATTATTTGTTTTCTCTTCAGTGCCGAACCTTATTGGGTTGGTACCTGTTCAGCAAATGTTCACTGTCATAGCCAATTCGAAACTGAGATTTGAAGTTGGTACAAAGTCTACTATGTCAGAAAACAAATAGTTTTGTTTTCGAAATCAAGAGGTCTGTAAACTAATCCGTTACCATGGCAACCATAAGACTTGAACGATGATCTTCAGTTTAGTGGTATGTAGATACATACAATACATGCAAAGTTTATACATGCAAAGTTTCAAGTAATTTCATTTAATAATCATAAAGATATTCACGATTTTCCAATATCCCAGCTTATGACGTCATAAATCATCTCATTTGAATATCACATAAGTCTAAATATCTCAAGAACTAAGTAAAATATGAAAGAACTATAAATTAATATTCTTCATTATTTTAAGAGTTCTTTCAAATAAAACAAACTTAATTTTTGTTGCTAATGTCCTTTAAGTCGAGAATTAATAATTGTAACTTAATATCGCAACTAATATTAATATTGCAACTAATATTGCAACTAATATTGCAACTTATATCGAACAAAATATCTTAATACAGAGATGTTTCTTCGCATGTAAACAGTCAAAAGGTTGCTGCCTAATATGTAGCTGTCCTATACATCGTAAAATATTGGGCTGCCACGTGATGCTAATAGAGACAGTTGATTGGTGGATTATATGTGAGGGTAAAATAATCAGTTTTATTAGTGGCGGAACCATCAATAAAACACTGTCTATTATATATTAAAGTTATTTATTTGAAAGATAATCAAAATTACGCCATATATATCATTGGTAACAAACTTACTTTCCGAAAACCTTCCCAACTATATTTCTTTTCTTCCCTTTTTCATGATGATCATCATTACGGTAACTTGTCTGTTAAAATGAATAAGAGACTAACTGTGCATAACAGTTGACAGGTAGATATTACTCTGATAAAAACACCACACTAAGCGGCAATGGTAAATAAAACAACTTCATGTGAGGGATTGCCATTTTTTAAAAGTATGTCTACTGTGTTCCACACCATTGTCTGCAGTCGAAAATAAAATACTTTTAAATAAAAGGCATTTAAGTATGTTAATAATTTTACGGTATCTGCTCTTGTACTGGTCGAGAAATGATGTTTTCATTCTCGTATTGTATTTTATGATTCATTTTAGAGTTTGCTCGACGGCTCAAAGTTGATGTACAGCGGTGGTTTTCTTTTGATCTCAAATATTTGGTCTCAAAACCTTGGTCATCACTGCAAAGACGACGAAGACGCAACAAATGAGAGTGATGGGTGGATTGTTTAGTGTGATTAGAGTGGGAGGAAGAAAACAAAAGGTAACTGAGTGAGTTGGTCAGTCTGCCAAAGAAATCACAGATAGTTCCCGTGTACTTCTCGAAGATTTGTTGTTCAATATAGCCAACAAATAAATTAGCATAATTAGGGCCCATCTTAGTAGAAGCATTGCTGCACCACTTATTTGTTGGTAATGCTCGCCATCAAATGAAAAATTATTGAGGGTAAGCGTAAGTTTAAGCGAATTAATGTAGCAGTAGACGGTTCTAAAAGGTGCGTTTATCAAAGTAAAACTTTAAAGCCTCGAGACGATCACGATGAGGAATGATGGTGTACAGTATATAGAGATTTAACGTCCATAGTAAAAATAAATTTATCAGAACCACTGAAACGTATCTTTTCGAAAATCTGCAGGGCATGTTTTGTACCTTTGATATAAGAAGGCAACTTCTTAACCAAAGGGGACATAACATTGTCTAAAAAGCTGATTCACTATTTCGAAGCAGTCAAGCCTTATCCAGTGCAGTCTTGCTGTGGTGCTCGTGAGAGTCTTCAATTTAAATGTTACTATTGCTTAACATTTTTAAATATCGTCGTCGAGGGGCCTCAAACTACAGTACCGTACTACCCTATGTGAATAATATTGTCGTTACTAAGTAAGTCTTTAATTAATTTGGTCTTTCGACTACTTAAAGGACATTGGCAATAAAAATAAGAACCTTTTCGATCAAAGATGGTAACTTAAATTGCCGGATATAGTATAGTTTGAGGTTGTAAATGTTGTAAATGCTGTCAAAGTTGCTAAGCTGAATCATTGTCCGCCATCTTGGATGTAATTTCGATATGCGTGTGACGTCACAACCGAGTAAAGCAAATTTTTTATCAGCCATCCTCATGTCTTTATAAGTTTGAAACTCAATTTGTGTGAATGTCTTCCTTTTTCAATTGAACCACACCATTTTAAAAAGTACTCCGCGAAATGCACAAATATAGCTACAGTAAGCATTTACAGCTGTGACCATGTTTGTTGTTACACTACAGATATTTTAACACAAAGTTTATAATAAGCGTAAACGTAAAATAAGTGTACCTTTTGATCCGATTCATCGGCCGAGTTTTCCTCCGGTGGAGCTAAAAAAAACATGACACATACCTCTTGTAAGAGCATTATTGTTGTAAGAGCATTGAGACAATTATATAATGCTCCTAATACGTCTTTAGTATTATTATTATTATTAGAGTTGTAACATGAGCTCTCATTTCAATTATAACCAATTACGACACGCTTACTGTAAGCTACTTTGCTAAATTTAGTTACATGGGAATTGTATCATGCAGCAGTGTACAGTATTCTTACATAAGTTTGGTTCGCTTGTGCTACGGTTTCTTATTATCTTCAGGAATCCTTTTCCAAATGATGATCTTCCTTTATCTCTCTTCAGCGAAGGTTGTTCATCACCATGGATTGGTGTTGGATTGCGGTTGTTTAATTCACAAGAATTATATGACGTTATTGAATGGATATCTAAATATCGTCAAAATGAAATAAAAAGATAAGATGTAAATATAGCACCTGAGACAAAATATGAGATATTGATTTCTGCTATTTGTTATCAAGGAATATAATATTAAGTTAATAAATGTTATTACTATGCATTCTCTAATCTATCTCGATTTTGATTGGCTGTTGGTATACAGCTAAATCGTGACATCAGCTTCCTGTGACGTCAATGTTCCAATATTATGGTTCAAAAAGTGTAGCTATGACATAATTATTCCAATATCTTGTTGATATCTTGCTGCTACCAGCTTCTTTACGGCGAAAGAAATTGGGAAAATGGCGGGTTCTTCGCAAAGATTCGCCAACGCATTGCTTTAGCGCTTCTTATGCATACAGTAATAAAATAATTATTGGATTCGGTTTTCGCATGATATCGAGAATTATCAAGGCCTTGGCGTTGATAATTCTCGATATAATGCTTCACCGCATCCAATAATTGTTAAACATTTGTCAAAAAAATATGAACAACAAACGTTCTATCACTTCCAAATTTACCAAAACGTTGTCCCCCATGCATTGTTAAAGCTTGTTCTTATAGGCGAGACCGTGATCTCAAAGCAACATGACATAGCAAGTTTGGTGCTATCTGGCTTGCAGCAGTGGCTTTCCTGATATCTTTTTACAAAATGTCGAGAATTATATACAATAGTTTCCCAAAGCAGTCTTTATATTCATATAACAATAAGTCATAGGCATGGGTACTTTGGCGGCCTCGTAATCAAAATAGTCGAAAAAGGCGATTGCTCATGCGAAAAAGATTTCTCATGCTCGTAACTGCTTGAAGTTGGGGAAGTAAGATAAGAAGGCCATACTCTTTACAAATATGGAAAAATGTGGAAAACGAACAACTTGATCGTGTAGTGGCACTTTAAGATTTAAAGTAAATGGATTTGTGTGTGAAATAAATTAATGAAGTAAATGTTGAGTTCGTTGTTGAAGATTTCTGAGTCCTTATATATCTTCCTAGACGGGCATCGAAGTAATAGATCAAACAACAGTGTTTGAACGTACCTCGAGGTGTTTGGATATCAGATCAAACACTCGTTTGAGTGCTTGATATAGCTTCACAAACAAATCCGTATTTTATAAAGAAAGCGAGAAGAAATTTGGGTTTCATCACATATCCAAACATGCTTTATACGAACGCCGCAACTGCTTTGTTTGATCTTCATGAATTTTTTAATTTGTTGCTAATTTAAAGGGATACTCCAGCCAAAATACATATGTAGTTCATATGAAAGATCCTACTGACTTTAGTTTATTTCCAAAGTTTCAGCATTCCTATCAATTTAGTTAAAAATATATGGCTAGTTGAAGTTGAAAATTTGAGGATTTTGACACCATATTGGTTTTGAAAATATGACGTCATTGAGTGATTCTTTATCGGCAGTGAAGTTGTTTTGATGGCGATCACATAGTGATATCTGTTGTGAATGCTCTTTGGACGAAAATTAGTCGAAATAAACTATTTAGTTCCTCGTGCAGGAAAGTAGAGGAGCTTCTTAAGCATAATACAAGATAGAATCACTCAGTGACGTCATATTCGAGAAACGTCAATTGGACAAACTCTCCAACTTCAACTAGCCATATTTTCTTAAAGTGCCTATGTCAAGGTCAGGGAATTTACATATTTCGAATATTTGGGTTATTCTAAGAACAATTGTAATATATCTTGTCAGACGTAAATCTCATCTTCATGGACATTTTCGCTCTCGAAGTTGGCTATTTTGCCCTTTTTGGCCTTTTACCGTGAGATGGATGGTGACTACCGTTGAGAGAATGGCGTTTGGCGCCGGAAGTGACATCATATTCAGAACTCTCAAAGAAGAACAACAATAGACCTAAAGACTCGTGTGCTGAAATAGTGCTCAGAATCTCTCTTTCCGCGAAATTCTTTGTGCATTTTGATTTAAACTTTTACTGGAGCAATGTCATGGAGCTTTTCCGAGTTAAATGACAGCCAGGATAACTCTGAAACTAATTTTATAGCCGGGTACAGATGGAAGTCGAAGACGACGTATTCAACAAAACCCTCCACAACACAGAAGATAGAACAGTGGATACCATACGAAGGCGAACCTATCACCGATGCAGACTGGATCGTGATTTATAACGAACAAAGACGTCTCAAGCAGAGTAATAAATTACAGTTGCTGAGATCCCGTTTGAATAGATGTTGGTCAGTGTTCTTATATTATTATATATAACTAATACATGTATTTTGTTTCGTGTCTCTGCCACTACAGACAATATCAAAATCGAATTACTACTTAACTGTATTCAATAGTACTGGCTAATGCATGTACGTATTCGTTTTAATTTTTTCAATTTTTTGTCCTTCAGAGACATACTGTAGGTGTGGCAATTGTAAAATTGATTTTCAGAATGAAACAAAGTGCCAGTGCTGCCGAGAAATTAGTGATGGCTGTGTGCAAGGACCAAAATAAACAAATTAAAACGAATACGTACATGACAGTCTGTAGAGGCGCAGACACGAAACACAATATATGTATTAGTTATATTTAATAATAAAAGAACACTTACCAACTTTGCCCAGCGACGCGTCCATTCAAGCGGCGTCTAAGCATCTGTAATTTACTCTACTCGAGACATCTTTGCTCGTTATAATTCGGAATCCAGTCTGCATCGGCGACAGGTTCGCCTTCGTTTGATGCGCACTGTTCTGTGTTCTGTGTTGCGAGGGTTTTGTTGACACTTGACATAACTGCGTCGTCTTCGACTTCCATCATGTACCGGCTCTCATTTAATTCGGAAAAGCTCGATTACATTGCTCCAGTAAAAGTTTAAATCAAAATGCTCAAATAATTTCGCGAAAAGAGAGATTCTGAGCACTATTTCAGCACACGAGTCTTTAGCTCTGTTGTTCTTCTTTGAGAGTTCTCAATATGATGTCACTTCCGGCGCCAAACGCCATTCTCTCAACAGTAGTCACCAGTACTTTTCATCTCACGGAAAAGGGAAAAATAGCCAACTTCGAGAGCGAAACAGTCCACGAAGATGAGATTTTCGTGTGATAAGATATATTACAAATTTTCTTACAATAACTCAAATATTCGAAATATGCAAATTCCCTGCTCGACATAGGCACTTTATAACTAATTTGATAGGAATGCTGAAACTTTGGAAATAAACTAAAGTCAGTAAGATCTTTCATATAAACTACATTTGTATTTTGGCTGGAAAACACAATCATGCAAATCAGATACCGAGACGGAGTTTGTAAATGTGCTAATAAACTCCCATAAATTAAGCCAACTTTTCCCTCAAATTTCTCTTGATTCGTTTGAGAAGCTATACCATACACTCAAAAGCCGTTTATTATCTGATTTCATAACACCTCGAAGTGTGTTAAAAAACTCGGCTATCGCCTCATTTTTCAACACACGTCTGGGTGTTTTGAAATCAGATAATAAACGGCTTCTCGTATATGATATATTACTTAAGAACCTTAGTTCAACAATGCTTCAGGGGACCTTATCCTCAACAATACAGATCTTTTACTTACTTGATGATGATCAAAATGTCACACATATTCAAGATTTTAACAAATTTTATAACATTTTACCTAACATATTGGACATTTTTTAAACTAGAAGAAGTTGTCACAAATCACAATCATAAAAAAATTAAACTTGCTTCATATGTTCTGTATTTTGAAGAGACGTATTTAGCCCAAACATAAATACACGGATATACTGTTGCAATACATGACATTGAAAAAAACTTGAAGTTGAAAAAAAAATCGAAGTATATTGTACCTATGTTATCCACTGGGGACTTTTCCCTTGGTGTTTCTTGCTCATTATCAATTACTGAGTTCGACGAGTTAACTTTATTCGATGTTGGTAATGTTTCTGAAATTTCTTGTGCATCAAAAACGTCATCCACAGCAGGAATATTTACACTTGTTTCACATTCTTCATCATCATTCTAAGTAAAAACATTGTAAAAGAAACTTCATTATAGAAGCTGGACATGATGATATTGTAACTACCGAAATGGCAAGAGCTTGGAAATGTATGTTGAACAACGTGTACTGTATTACGTAGCTATATACCATATTACGTTTTATATAGTAAATGCCAATCTTAGAAATAATTATTGTTTAACGGATATATGCGATAGAATATGGTTGTGCTTACTACAAGACTCAACGTTTCAAGTCATTCACATCATTTTTATTTAAAATATGCACCTATAATAATAATAATAATAAAATACATATTTATACAGGGTAACCTTGTCAGCAAATATTCATGCTGTTATCAATAAGGGCCCTGTGCCCTACACACTCGTTAGTACAGCAACCATTTAGAGTTTTCGATTTGTATTTCTACACTGCCTACGCAACACAACACTTTGATATTATTTTAGATATACACTTTGAAGATCACCTAATGGCTGACAATAAAGATTATTATTAAAATATTATAACATAAATTACAACGTCGATTAGCTCCGAGCCTATATAAATCAATCGAAGAAAAGCATATACAAGCATTCTTCAGCAGAGGGGAAACATAACTGCTCAAAGAAATAAACCTGACATTTTATCTCAGAAGGTCAGAACAGATGGTGTAGGCTTGACTTCATAGCCGCCATATTGGTGTACCTGCCATATTGGTGTACCTCAGTGGTACAGTATCTACAGAGGGTGTCATATCGGTGTACCTCACTGATATCTAGATGTTGCCATATTGGTGTATACCTCACTGATATCTACAGAGGTTGCCATATTGGTGTACCTCAGTGGTATCTACAGAGATTGTCATATTGGTGTATACAGTACCTCACTGATATCTACAGAGGTTGCCATATTGGTGTAATCAGTGGTATCTACAGAGATTGTCATATTCTGTAGATATCAGTGAGGTACACCAGTATGGCAACCTCTGTAGATATCAGTGCGGTACACCAATATGGCAACCTCTGTAGATATCAGTGAGGTACACCAATATGGCAACCTCTGTAGATATCAGTGACGCATACAACAGGTTGTCATATTGGTGTACCTCACTGTAGGTATCTACAGAGGCTGCCATATTGGTGTACAGTACCTCACTGATATCTACAGAGGTTGCCATATTGGTGTACCTCACTGACATCTATAGAGGTTGCTATATTGGTGTACCTCACTGATATCTACAGAGGTTGCCATATTGGTGTACCTCACTGTTATCTACAGAGATATACAGAGTCGGTTGTTTAAAGCCTGGATAACTTATGCAGTGGATAAATCCTATCCAGTGAATATATTTTCTATCCACTGAATCGCCATCTGAGAAAAATAGCGAGTGAATACCACTATCCATCTTTTCAACCACATATTCACCTGCTATATCCTCTCAGAAAACTATTGAAGAAAATGAATCGACTGGATCAGATATGCTATCCGCGCATCGAACAACCGCTTCCGGTGATGTATCTCCATAACAGATTTTTCATTAGCATCTTTTTACGTACACCAACATGGCCACAGCTGTCGTGTCCTTTGAATCTCTGGGGAGACTTGGTCACATGAATAAAAGCAATCTTGAAACTAGACTTAGGTCCTCTTTACATAAGACTGGGACGAGAATTGAAATTATCAAAATATTTACATGACACCGGGACAAAACTCGTGCCAGGATCTTGTAAAATATTTGTGTAGATGGATCATGAATCCTATACTCATGTTCTGGTTATGCTAATTTTGTCCGTTGTTGTTTCTCACCAACCAACTAAATGTATTAATTTTATTGTTATTTAGAAAAAATAAAAGGCGACAGAATTCTTTAAAATGACTCGTTACTTTCTCGTGTCTTTCCTCTCACTCTCGTATCTTTCGGCCATTATCTTTCTTTAAAACTTATAGATCACAATATATTAAAATGTGACTTGCAGCTTGGTTATTTTAATATGGTAAATTGTTTGCTACTCAAGCTTTTAACGCAAACTCAGAAAATGTTTCTGAGCCCCAGACGGGAATCGAACCCGCAACCTTCATGATCTCGGGTTAGACGCTCTAACTATTGAGCTACCAGAACTCAAATGGCAGAACGAAGGCTACGTTGCGTACTAGTTCGTACGTGGGACATACGTACTGCTAATTCAGTAGTCTCGATATGTCTGTATATCTTATCAGAATATATTAAAATGTGACTTGCAGCTTGGTTATTTTAATATGGTAAATTGTTTGCTACTCAAGCTTTTAACGCAAACTCAGAAAATGTTTCTGAGCCCCAGACGGGAATCGAACCCGCAACCTTCATGATCTCGGGTTAGACGCTCTAACCATTGAGCTACCAGAACTCAGATGGCAGAACAAAGGCTACGTTGTGTACTACAGTAGTTTGTACGTGCGACATACGTATTGCTAATTCAGCAGTCTCGATATGTCTGTATATCTTATCAGAATATATTAAAATGTGACTTGCAGCTTGGTTATTTTAATATGGTAAATTGTTTGCTACTCAAGCTTTTAACGCAAACTCAGAAGACAACAGAAGATGGTTTTAATGAATAATTCTAGTTATGTGGAGTAAAATTATTGTACGTACGTGCACCTGTGTCGGTGAAATGGTAACTTGCTTTTTCAGGTCTTCGATGATCTTTTCTTTCTCGTTTAATGTAGTTGTTAGCTTCTCTAATTTTATTTTTAATCTACTGACTTCGGACGCTAAAAAGAATCGAATTAAGACAATGTAACTAAACTGTGACATGTTGATCCTAAGTGCCAGCGGTCGATATCTCCAAAAATATGCAATTGATAATTCAAGATTTGGGATTTTAAAGAAATAGTACAGTTACTAAATCATAACTACTCAATCACCTAACTATTTATTTGTCAAAATAAGTATGTTTATATGATATAATTAAAACTAAACCTTTTAAAAAATTTCCGGAAATTTTATACCAGTAGGCGTTCAGAAATATTCTGTATCTTTTTTTGTATTCAACATTTATTTAGAACGTTATCTAACAATAAAGGTAATATAATTGTAGGGAAAGTCAAAACATTTCAGAGCCGTATTCTCCCCTCGCGTCCTCCCCAAGCACCCTCGCGTTATAAAGATAAAACATTTAAAGTTGGCGCAGGCACTTCCCTCCCAGGGTTAAAATATATAAACAAAATTATAAAAGTTCGTAGAAGTTCGTCTTAAATAAATACCTTTCTCTCGAAGCTGTATTTTCATTCCCAAAGAATTCCCAGCTGTAAAATAAGAATATTTAAAAAATAAAATTAGCTCTAGTTTCGCTGTATATGTCAATTAACTATGTTTTACTTAAATCTTCTATTTCTATGTGATTACATTCTTATTTCGCTAAATATTTTTACTACTGTGTATTTCCGCATCTAGATTAAATTGGAAAGTTTTCTTCAGGATTGTTTACTGGACCAGCCCGATCCAGTGTCCGCTTAAGGGAGAGCTTAACTCTTGTTTGGGACAAGCGTGGGATAGATCTTGAATGCAAATAATACAAAGTCAATAAGAGTACATAAAAGTATATATTTTCTAAAGGATATGTTTTAGGCTTTCAGGAACTACCATAAATGTGAAATGTTGCAGATTGGCAGCAAAATACCACGTCCATCAAAATTCCAAAAATCTCACCCAACACAAAAATGTCTAGTTATGTTTATCTGATTTCCATAAAACTTTCCAGTAATATGTCTTAGGCATTTGTTTATATCTCTATGATTCAGTTTTGAAATTCAAAATTAAAAGTAGTTTTTCAGATAAACCTGTTTATAAAGATTTACATTACAAACTTGAGCCAAATTATACCCAATACTTATCTTAATATGCAACATATAGGATCTACTTTTGAAAATATCAAAAAGAATTCTACAGCAATTTAATTATGTGTAGATCATTCCTTTGCATACTGTCTGTTTTTAACACAGCTTTGCAGACGGTAGACTCGACTTATCTTTAAGCAGGTAATTGAACAATTTAAAAATCGCTTTTGCTTATATCGTACAAAAGCTCGGCAAATGAAAGGCAGGATACTGGATAAGTAGAACTTGTTTTGATATTTTCCCTCTATACGCATCACTCACTGTGTAATATAGGACGTCATTTTCTAAGAACCATATGTAATTATCCCTTAAGCGGCGGCCATTTGCCATACATTTCTGGTGACCTGAACTTACAAATAGAGTTTAATTATGCAACGATACGCAACAGAATTATGCTGACTCATACAATCACTGCAGGTTGAAAGACGTTTTTCTCTTTCTTCTTCATCAAGCAAAGTTTCAAGATGAGTTCTTAAATCTTCAATTTCCAAGTCTCTCCTTGCTATTTCTCCTTTCAGTTCTTTTTCCTTCTAAGACACGATAAGAAAACGGTGTATATAGTATTAAAGAAATACATGCATAATGGTTTCCGTGTTTGGATGACCTGATCTAAACACGCGGGATGTTGCGAGACTTGAGAAAAGCGTAAAGCAACACGAGCCGCTAGGCGAGTGTTTTTAGGCTATCCAAACACGGAAAAACCATTAGGTATTTATTTTATAAAATAATACGAACGAACGAGCAACACAGTAAGTTGAGTAAAATTTTGGCAGGAAATTTCCGTGTTTGGATGGCCTGATCCAAACACGGGTAATGACCAATCAGAGCTTGCGTAGCATTGCATACATGTTATTTTATAAACTATATTATTATACCTCAACTATAAATTGTCCAATCAGAGAGCTAGATTTATACCACGTGACTACAAATAACACGCGCGTAAACCAAGACGAGCCTGTTAACAATATTTCAAGACAATATATAATTTATAGACCCTCCGCTCGGGGAATTCGTTGAAATATACAAATATTGACATAAATACAAAATATATACGAGTTTGTATAACAAGAGCGAGACGCGGGGATACGTTTTTTTAACGTTAATACAATTCATATTGTATTCAAATACATATTGTACAACTCAGGTTGACAGAAATAGTTGGTCGAAATAGTTGTCTTATTTTTGAGTCGCCTCAGATCACTATAAGTCAGCTGAGCAGTTATTGCACATGATGCACGTATACATATGGAGGAACGCTCACTATACAGTATATATAACAATTTGATTATGAGATAGTAAAGGAGGGTGAAACCCAAGTTAACTATAGCCTCATAGAATTTCGGGCGAATAATCAAATTGTTTTAGTAAAAACAAACGTTCCTTATTTCGTCAAAATTATTTCGAAAAACGAGACATGCATGCATGGGCATTGTTTTTTTGGAAAAACTCGGCCTTGCATGTCACTGGATCGCCACTCGATATCTACGATAAAATTACAGGTAGATAGCACGTAGTGTAGCCCATCAGATTGCAACATTGACATTAGACGGCTAGGGATTTTATACACGTTACGTCATCATATTTTTATGGCACGTAACATTTACATGTGCCTGAAGGCAGTTGCAAAATACAAACTGGTATGTTTGAATATGCATGGCCGGTGATTGATAATACTGCCAGTAAAGGTCTCTATTATAGTGGCCAAAGAGACAACGGTGTAGAAGTGGCTGCGTGCCAGCGTGAAAAAAACTGGGACTGAAATGTCAAATTTTACAATTTGAAGAGAGGGAAATTACGGGGTAAAAAAATCATCAACAAATGTAAATCATGTTTAATTACGTCATTAGTGATCTATACAAATAACGTGACCTGATTGCTTAACGAAAGAAACACAACAGTTCTGGCTAATACTTCAAGCTGCTAGGTCACGACTCTGTGACGTCAACTGTGTATCTATACTGTAATAACGCATAGTTTTTAACCAATCAAATTGCTAGAAATACTAAAGTTGTTGTATAAAAGACTAATAATTAACAATATTTCAAGACAATATATAATTTATAGACCCTCCGCTCGGGGAATTCGTTGAAATATACAAATATTGACATAAATACAAAATATATACGAGTTTGTATAACAAGAGCGAGACGCGGGGATACGTTTTTTTAACGTTAATACAATTCATATTGTATTCAAATACATATTGTACAACTCAGGTTGACAGAAATAGTTGGTCGAAATAGTTGTCTTATTTTTGAGTCGCCTCAGATCACTATAAGTCAGCTGAGCAGTTATTGCACATGATGCACGTATACATATGGAGGAACGCTCACTATACAGTATATATAACAATTTGATTATGAGATAGTAAAGGAGGGTGAAACCCAAGTTAACTATAGCCTCATAGAATTTCGGGCGAATAATCAAATTGTTTTAGTAAAAACAAACGTTCCTTATTTCGTCAAAATTATTTCGAAAAACGAGACATGCATGGGCATTGTTTTTTTGGAAAAACTCGGCCTTGCATGTCACTGGATCGCCACTCGATATCTACGATAAAATTACAGGTAGATAGCACGTAGTGTAGCCCATCAGATTGCAACATTGACATTAGACGGCTAGGGATTTTATACACGTTACGTCATCATATTTTTATGGCACGTAACATTTACATGTGCCTGAAGGCAGTTGCAAAATACAAACTGGTATGTTTGAATATGCATGGCCGGTGATTGATAATACTGCCAGTAAAGGTCTCTATTATAGTGGCCAAAGAGACAACGGTGTAGAAGTGGCTGCGTGCCAGCGTGAAAAAAACTGGGACTGAAATGTCAAATTTTACAATTTGAAGAGGGAAATTACGGGGTAAAAAAATCATCAACAAATGTAAATCATGTTTAATTACGTCATTAGTGATCTATACAAATAACGTGACCTGATTGCTTAACGAAAGAAACACAACAGTTCTGGCTAATACTTCAAGCTGCTAGGTCACGACTCTGTGACGTCAACTGTGTATCTATACTGTAATAACGCATAGTTTTTAACCAATCAAATTGCTAGAAATACTAAAGTTGTTGTATAAAAGACTAATATTGCTACACAAAGGATATATGAAAAAGAGAAATAAGAGAACTTCAATACATTTTGTTACAGGTCTGTCGAAAAATACTTTTAATTACATATGTACGTATTTTCATAGACGACGTTTTGGTCGAAACTAATACAAAGCAATGCCAGCCAAATTTAGAACGTAGTAAATACTAATATACATAAAAATACTCAATACCTTACAGCTTTCTGTGATACTAGTGTCCGTTCTTTCCTGTTCAACCAACAACTTCATATCAGAAACATCACTTCTCAGTAAATTATTTTGCTTTTCAAAGCTGCATACTTCGTTTTTAGCCTAAAAAGACGACATACAGTTGTGCTCAGAACTATTATCTATGTCAGAACATAGCATACTCAGAAATAACCTAACACTGCGTCCGCGTGCGATCCGCATCCGAATGACGTGCGATCGTCGTCCGAATCGTCATCGTATATGGTGGCCGTGTTTGTCACTTTGCCGAGAAAGTCACAATAAATACAGAACAGTCGATCAGAGACTATAATTTAACACTAGTAGTTTCTAATATAAAGTGAATTGCTACCTGTAGTGCAAGGGCGGCAGAATAGGGGGGCTACGAGGGCTATAGCCCCCCCCCTCCCAATATTTGAAATGGGGCTAAGCTGCCCCCAATATTTTTAGGATTTTAGAGCTAAAACACTGTTTGTTCCCTTGTTTAACGCCAACGGATATTCAGCGAAAGATAAACTATATTATTCAAAGGTCTGGTTCGTTTCCCCCTTGAGTTCTGGAACCATGTCGGTTCTTACAGACTTTTAACCTGAATGCAGGAAATACCATTTCAGAGACTCTAATTTTCCGGGGGAGCATGCGCCCGACCCCCCTAGAGGTTGCAACTACCCGACCCAAAAACACAACATCTTCCCCTGCCAATGCTGTAGTGATCACAAGTTCGAATTGTCCCATTATATGTCGCGTTATATAATCTGGACACACGGGGGTATGAGACATTTGAATATAAATATATTGGACACAAATTGCTACTACATGTTTATATCGGCGGTTTAAGGCCCCGTTACACGTATTTTTTTTCCGTGCAACTTGCGTCGCAAAAAAAGAAAGTTCAAGTTGCACTTGGATTTTTAACGTGTGACATCCTCCAAATTGCTCGTGCAACCTGAATTTTGCTTTTTTTGCGACGCAAGTTGCACGAAAAAAAGCTACGTGTAACGGGGCTTTTACAGAAAGAACCGTGTAGACCAAAAAAATGTGTAGTTGAAAGTTGCAAACGAGATAATCTGATGCCGCGAATATTTCATAACCTAATGAAAGTTTTATCTTGTCGACATGGGTTAGATTCAAGGTTTAGGGTTATATTTAGGCGGTTTGGATTTGATTAGGGCCCATCCCAGCACAACAAATGCATATTATTCTAGCATTTTCAAAGTAGGCATTCGTGCATGGCACATCTCGTGCCATGTAACACCTCGACACGGACGACATGCGTGGTTTGATTTCTTTGTGCACTTTGGCTTACAGTACTTCCATTCTTCCGAAAGCAAAGTCTGGTGTGTTACTGAACCTCAACGCTCGTCTTGTCAGTGAAAATTACATTTCTGTGAATTCCTTTATGCAGAAAACTAATCGTTTCAGCTTGTTTGGCTCGCGAATAAATTGGCAAGAGCGTGCATTCTCATGCTTCCATCCCATTGATCGCCTAACGCGACGAATCGTCGAGGTTGAAATGTTTACTTGGCATTCTTCTGTCAACTTGTTTTTCAACTCAAACGATGTAAGTTCGTTTTGTCGATAAACTTTAACTGCTCGTCGTTTAAAATCGGCATTCTTCCACTGCGTCTAGCATTAACTTTTTGGATTTTGAAGGTTTCCATGGTGATATACAGGGTAATATCCATTTGTGAAAACATTGATACGAATTATTAGTTCAGTTACATGATAAATAATTCACACAGAGATGTTGGTCGTTAGGGGAGGGAATTAATTACAAAATGGGATTGAAGGACCATTTTAGATGGAGATGGCATGGCAGAGGTCACACACTACTGTAAAATAGCCAATTCATGTGAGATATCATGAGAACAACCGACCCCTCCCATTTGGGGGAAAGAGGAAACTGTAACCGCATGGGCATGATTGTTTATAAAGTAAAAAATGGCCTACCGATATATTGAACTTTTCTCTTAAGCGGCATTCTTGCTCACATGAATTTGTCACCTTCAGACGTTAATAATAAAGTTGATGTGCATATTGGAAAGAGTTTATGTAAAACTAAAATAAATTAAATCTCTTAACTATATACATATACATTACTCCAATTTATACAATAAGTAATATTACAACAAGCAGTGTAGTGTGCTACTGTATATTGCTTGGGTTTCAGAAAGGTAGGGCATTGAGCCCACAGCTACAGTAATCACAAGCAATGTTCTGCATAGCATCATGCAGTACTCTAAGTGGCAAACACTTTGGTGGCCAATTAGACCAACCTCATCATTTTCTTTTGAACAAATGGCCCTTGCAATGTGCATGACCTTATTCTTACGATAAGAATTAAAATTGCTTATAATAATTAAACAATTATTATAATAATTAAACAGACGCCCGCTAGGCGTTAACTCGGGCTACTTTTAGGGACATGGCGCGCATATTGCCTACGGAGATGGCTATGCATTGGTGGCAAGTTAGACAGTTGGAATTAGAAAACCCGCTCACTTGTCTTATATTACAAAGGATAATTTTTAATGCATTGATTTCTGTAATCAGGCACTGAACTGTCAAAATTTATATAAAAATCAACGGCAAGGTATACGAAACATATCCGTTACGAAATTACATCGGTTAATAATGGACATAAAAGCATTAAATCATCGGGTAAACGACGAATAGATCTTGAAGCCATGTCCTTTGATTCGCTTTAATCGCTTACGCATTTTCTCATATAACATCTGATCTTCTCATTTTAAGTAGACGAAACCTATATCGTTCGATTCGCCAGATTCAAGTGATCATTTCGATATAGAATTGATTTAAATCGGACAAAAACACAACGTTTCATAATGATTAATATTACGGAGTTTCACGGATAAATGTCAACACAACATAATATAATATTTCCCTGTCCTTCGGCTGTCCATTGATCTCTCATCTGTGTTTCTCTCATCTCGGAGAGAATCTTTGCAACAATGGTTCGAGGGTTTACAAGTCTCGGTAAACTTTTCCAACTGCGATTCATTGTCAATTATAAAGCGAAAGTTCGAACTCGCTTCAAATATTCGCTTGCATTGCATTGCCTTGCACGAAACGTCAACATGACAACATATACTAGTCGTTCCACGGTTCTTTCTTTAATCTCTCATCTGTGTTTCTCTCATCCAGTTATCCTGGAGAGAATCTTTGCATTAGTTTGTGGGTTTACAGGTCTCGTAAATGGTTTTCCGACTGCGATTCATTGACAATAAATCGCTTTAATTCGCCATAACGCCCACGCAATAATTACATTCTCTCGACGCAGAAAACGACGACGACGAACACAGAAACGAAGCTGGATTTAAGACTCGGCTAAGCCCGAGTAAAAACTCGAAGAAACATTGTTAAAATATTGTGTAAACCAATATATACCTAATATACCCCTGTCTGACAATAATAATATGCTATATACATCTTGAGCTAATACAGTACATATGGAAACACCAAAAACAAAAACTTTATTCTGATATTGGCATAAAATTCAGAAACACAGTGGAGAAGAAACTAGTTAATAGAAACTAGATTATAAACAATACGTCAAAGATGATTTCTTACGAGATTTGCGGCATGATTTCTTAGGAGATTTGCGGCATGATTTCTTAGGAGATTTGCGGCATGATTTCTTAGGAGATTTGCGGCATGATTTCTTAGGAGATTTGCGGCATGATTTCTTAGGAGATTTGCGGCATCCCATGGGATATTTTAGACCTATCGGAAGATGTGGATGAATGCTTTGAACTGTTTAATGATCATCAGGACCAACCTCGTACCCAGGGTCTTCTCAGTGCCCGGGGGAGCGCCCGGGATGGGTGGGGAGTGGAGCGAGGGAAGAGAAAGACCCTGGTAAAGGCTGGTCACGTGACTCCAAGGATATTGGATTATTTTGTAACCTGGCTTATTCTCGCTTATATCATCCGGGGGGCCGGATCGCTGTAAAAACATACCACAAACTTCTATTATTGAAAGTATAAACAGTATATTATGGATAATTTTAAAAGATTACAATTTATTGGAAAGACAGTACGGACTGCAGACAAGTTGAAAGCCTTGAAAGATGGTGGATTACTTCGAAAAATACGTTGATTTACTGGACATTTGTTGCTGTCATAAGATAAACATGATTAGTATTTAAAATAATAGTCATAGTCTGACTGTATTAAAATTGTAAATTCGAACTGTTCTGGCGTTGATCATAGGGAGTAAAAGCAATACAAATTTTAACATTTGAATGAAACCACGGTCGATTGACTAGCGTATTTGACACTCCAAGCTTGTTTTATGATCTCCAAAACGCTTCAATATTTCTAAAACGATTATAGTGTCTGTGTTAAAGTCAGTCTTTAATAAGTCACATCTCTTATCTCTCCGCGAGTTACCGTCGTCCTAAAGACGTGAAAATGCTCTCAGTGGCGTTGTAAACAGAACGAGAACGGCGTTGAAATTACTCTTGCGAATAAAAATTATTCGTTCTTATTGTTTCGCACGAAGATTCTTTTGTTTGAACGACGTCCCCGTCCTGGTTGCCGTCGTAGACCTTAAAGTCCCTAATGTTTATCTTATGACAGCAACAAATGTCCGTAAATCAACGCATTTTTCGAAGTAATCCACCATCTTTCAACTTCTGTCTGCAGTCCGTTGTCTTTCCAATAAATTGTAATATTTTTAAATTATCCATATACTGTTTATACTTTCAATTATAGAAGTTTGTGGTATATTTTCACAGTGATCCGGCCAGCGAGAATAAGCCAGGTTACAAAATAATCCAATATCCATGGAGTCACGTGACCAGCCTTTACCAGCATCCCGGGCGCTCGCTCCTCGGACACTGAGAAGACCCTGGGTATACGAGGTTGCATCAGGACTTCGCAAGTGAGATTCGTGACCTGATGAATAAAAGGGTTTATCACAAAAAAAACTCCTAAAGAGTAGATTGACATATCACGAACAGAGATTCCGGGAGTTCAGAAATAAGGTGAACATCGAATGCCGAAAGGCTAAAAGTGCATTTTACTCAAAGCTTATTGAAGACAATATAAGCAACCCAAGGGCTTTTGGGGATTCTCTAAGGCCAGGTTTACACTAGTACGGTACGGTAAGTGATCCGGATTAGGTTGGCGTACCGTTGTGAAATTTACGTCTGTTTACACAACAAAGGACAAAGCGAGGTTTTTCGTTGACATCAGCAGTTTTTTACTACGCACATGCGTATTGCCCGACATATTTTACAAAATGGCGATTTTTTCCGCTGCCGGAAACGTTTAGAAACAGCATGTTTTACAAGCCGTTTCCTTTTTTGCCGGAAGCGGCTCTCCGCACTCGCGATTGCAGAGAGGTTTAATGCTTGCATATAACCATAAAAACATTTTTTCCAGCAAATATTTTAAACGCGTATACATACGTTTACACTACTACGCTACGTTAAATTTGCCGTAGCGTAGTGATTTACATCCGGAGTGCTTGGCGTAGTGACTACGCTATGGCAAACCACTCCGGATTAGGCAGGTACAGTGTAAACACAACAAAGAAACGTATTGATTTTTTAACGGATCACTTACCGTACCGTACTAGTGTAAAGTGTAAACCTGGCCTAAGAAAGGCTCTGTCGATATACAATCCAAGACAGTCTCCAGCTGTTGTAAATAATGAGAACCTACTTACATCCGATAAGGTCCAAATTTCAAATGCATTTAACAAATTTTTCTCTAAGATTGGTCACAATTTATCTTTGGCACTTCCAAGTATTTCGAATTTACTTGGAACTAGTCAACCGCAACATGCCAACCCGGTCGTTCTTTCCACCTTTCAATTTGAGCTTGTAACTGAAGAAGTTTTGAAAGAACTGAACTCACTGGATGCAGACAGGGCGGTATAAAAAGCCCTTTACTCTTTAATTATTTCTTTGACTTTGTTCTCAAAGTTTGCGCACGAGAGATCGATCTGGCGTTTCCTGATGGATGGGGTATTGATATGAGGTATCGGATCCCAGGTGAATGTTACGACAGGAAGAGGGATGGACGGATGTCTGGTAAAGGGGCTATCAAGTGGATTCTGTATGCAGATGATCTGGCAATGTGTTGTGGTTCAGTTAGGCCTGGTTTAGACGTCGAAGTTCCGTCGCATTTAATGCGTCGCATTTAATGCGACCTATTTTATTCGACGGAAATGCGACGTCTAAACTGATTTTATTCGACGCGTCGCATTTAATGCGACGCTGTCGAATTATGCGACGAGCCTCGTCGCATAATTCGATGGAAATGCGACGTTGATTTAGACGTCGAAGTTCCGTCGCATTTAATGCGTCGCATAAAATGCATAAATTAGTATAATTCATTTTTCTATCCCTCATTATCCCAATAAAACCACATTTTATGCTGCGTGGCGTGCTTCGTGGGATCCACGAACTTCATTTTCAATGTGGATTATGCGGAGACAGTGTAGAAATACAAATCGAGAGATAGAAAGGTCAATGTACTGCCAAATAATGGAATACGTATGGTCTAACGTTTCCAGCGAAGATCCTTCGTCAGAGAAGGGCCTTCATAGCCTCGGCGAGCCTCGGTCCTTCACTCGAAACGTTAGATCATATATACGTATTCCGTTATCGTTATTGGGTATTTGGCCGTACACCAATCTTTCTATCTCACAACTTGTTATGTACGTGCTTATAAGACAAAATATTGTTGTATTCGTTGTGGCGTTCCGTTTGTAAAGCAAACAAAAGCGTTGCAAAAATATTATTATTACTAATTTATTTAACCACGGTAAAAAACTCATCAGGATTTTGCATGCACTACCTAAATTACAAAATTATTGTTCTAATACATACATTCACAAATTTCAAATTACAACATTACAATTCTAATATTCCTAATAATACTAAGCTAAAAATACCTGCTTTCCATGAGTGCCGTGCGATAAAAAGGTTAAGAGGTTAAGAAGCTACTGCAGCCGGATTTAAATTCACCCAGAGTGTCTGCCTTCCGCAACTCGATAGGAAGGCTATTCCATAGCACCGTACCACTATAACTAAAGCTATTTTTTAAGTAGTTAGTACGAGGCTTAGGAATAGCTAGTTTGCCCTCGGTGTCTCTCAATGAATAATTCGTTACACTGCTACGGTCTGTGAACATGGGACGCAAATAATTAGGAGCGAGCCCATTAAGTGATTTGTAGACCATAACAGCTTTTTGAAACTTGCGCTGGGAGTCAAGTTTCCTCCAGCCAAGTTTCTCAAGGAGAAAATCACCATTAGTGTCATAACTAGAAAATGTTAACACCCTGGCTGCACGATTTTGTAATTTTTGAAGTTTATCAGCGAGGGTTTTGTTGCAATTATCCCAAACAACGCAACAGTAATCAAAATGCGGTTGAACTAACGAATTGAAAATAAGCTGTAGCGTCGTATCAGGGACAAAAGATCTTATACGTTTTAGAGATCCAATGCCTGAAGCAATCTTTTTAGATAGCTTATTAATATGTACGTTCCAAGATAGATTCTCATCAATATGTACACCAAGAGACTTTGTATGGGAAACCTGATTAATTGGGATCCCATCAATTTCTAGAGATATTGATGAGTGAAACGTACATATTCTTTGCCTAGACCCGATGAACATGAATTCTGTCTTTGATTGGTTTAGAGTAAGCTTGTTTGCGATAAGCCATTCATTAACGTTTGCCAGGTCTTGATTGAGGTTCAGATTAATATCATGAACATTATTTGTTGCGAATGTTAAATGAGTGTCGTCTGCATACATACGTGGCTGGGAGTGTGCGAGACAATTGGGTAAGTCATTTATATAAATTAAAAATAATAGTGGCCCTAAAATAGTTCCCTGTGGGATACCACAGGACAATGAACGCTTCTGTGAGAGAAAACCATTCACATAGCATTTTTGTTTCCGGTCACTTAAGTAAGACTTAAACCAATTGCTCACAACACCTCCAATACCATATACATTTAATTTTGATAACAGAATTCCATGATCCACGGTGTCAAACGCTTTCTTGAGGTCTAAGAAGACTACAGCGTTAACATTGCCACGATCAATATTATATGCCCAGTCATTAGTGGCCTCAAGAAGAGCAGTGACTGTGGAGTGAAGACTTCGGAACCCTGATTGACAATTGGAAAGTAGTTTATTATCGATAAGAAAAACATGGACTTGGTCGTAAACTATCCTCTCAAAAATTTTCGCCACGACCGGAATAATTGAGATGGGCCGATAATTATCGAGATCCTTACGTTCCCCTTGTTTAAATAATGGTATAACTTTTGAACACTTCCATTCATCGGGAAAAATACCCGTGTTAATGGAGCGGTTAAAAATTAAACAAAGGGATTCTGCAATCAAGTCAGGACATTCACGAAGAAGCCTGGCAGATATCTTATCTAAGCCAGTTGCTTTAGATTTACTTAGCTTAGATAAAAGAGAAAAGACTGTGGACGAACTTGTTGCCTTCAGTTGAAAACTAGCTCTAGTTTCGTGACATGTAAGATAATCCAAATGTGAACGGCTGTTTTCATTGCAAGGTATTTTGTCAGCCAGCTTAGGCCCAACACTGGCGAAATGATCATTAAACGCCTCAGATAATTCATGATTGCCACTAATTGAAGAGCCGTTCAATTTGATTTCTTTTATGTGTGAGCTGTTAACTTTTCTTGAAGTAAGTTCATTAACAATATTCCAAGTCTTCTTCGAATTGCTCTTATTTTCGTGAAGAGCATTCATATAATATATTTCTTTAGTATGTTTGATTTCAGTGTTTACAGAATTGCGGGTTCTCTTAAAGGCGAACCAATCGTTTGGATCATTAGATCGAGTCGCTTTTATCTTGAGAGTATCCCTTTCGTGCATACGTTGTTTTAATTGAGGCGTGATCCAAGGCGATTTAGAAGCCCTAACACGCTTTGTACACAGGGGGGCATGTCTTTCAACAACACTGTAAAATGTGTTCTTCCAAACATGCCACATATCATTTGGATTTTCGTACGCCTTTATATCATCCCAATTCTGTAAACAGATATCATTTCTAAAACTGGCTGAATCAAAATTCTTAAATTTCCGATAGGTTACTGTAGAGTGACCTTTAGTGAATAAACCAGTTGAAAGTTTACGAAAAGCATAAGTTAGGCTATGATCACTAATACCGATATGAGAGACACCGGAGCAAACAATTTTGTCAGGAGTGTTAGTAAATATCAAGTCAATTAAAGTTGAAGATGACTTGGTCACACGAGTTGGTTCGCTTATTAATTGATTTAAGCTATAAAGATCGGTAATACCAGTCAACAAAGTTGAATTACGATCTAATACGGTTGACCCTAAATTGCAGTTCAGGTCACCCATTAAATAATATTCAACACTTTCCGCATCAAGTCTGCCTACTAGTGTCTCAAAATAATTAAATTTGTCAACGGCCGAGTCTGGTGGTCTATACCAAGTCGCAATGAGAAAAGGCTTGGATCTAGGTTTACGAATTTCGATGCATAAATTTTCAAGCTGATCGATAGACAGGTCAAGGCGTGGTGAGAAATTAATATTACGGCGAACATAAAAACAAACACCTCCACCAAATCTACCATTGACGCTTCTATCGCGACGTACGATTTCATAGCCAGATATATGCACCTCGTTGTCATTAATAGTAGAATCAAGCCTTGTCTCATTTATTGCTAATACATCGACTGGGTTATCAACAAGCAAAACCCTTAGCTCGTCGATGTGCTTTACTAGACTTGTCACATTAAGTGCGGCTAATTTGAAGCCCCGTGTAGTAGGTATGAATGAAATAGACTCTTTGGAAAAATGATTTTGCTGATCATCGGAGACTGCAGCAGCTTCACACGGCAAAAGATTATGTCAAGAAATATCATTAGTAAATTCTATAAAATTTTCTTGGAGAGCTACACTACCATGTTTGTTTAAATGAAGACCCCTAGAGTTTAAGTGAGAAGTGTTAATGTTGGCATTGCCTAAAAATGGCACCCTCTTTTGATTACAATAATCTCTTAGGATATTATTAACTTGTTTTGCCTTAGCGGCGAGATCATTAATATCATTTCTTACCAACAGTGCTGAGATACCCACGCTTGTATCTGGAGAGTCCTCCTTGATTTTGATTACGAGCTTCACAATGGAGTCCGCAATTACCTCAGGGGACGAACTTCTTAGATCGTTAGTTCCTGCGTGTATAATGAGCTTATCTGGCATTCTCCTGGTTAAAGGCTTGATAAAATCTTTCATATCTTCCATGGTTGCTCCAGGGAACGGCTTCACAACAAAGAAATGATCAGCATCAACACTACTCATTTTCGCACCAATGATATTTTTAACCAAAGAGTCGCCTGCAATAACAACAGTTTTCTTTTTCTTTTCCTTTCCAGGATTCGTCGTTTGAGTAGAGGTGGTCTCGTGTACAGGAATAGGCTCAGAAACAACCGTGTCATCTGCAAGTGTAGCAGTGGCGATTGTCGAGTTAGACGTTTGCGTTGCTAAATTCGATTTCTTAGCCTTTTTGTTTTGTTTTTTCTTTTTGTTTTGTTTTTTCAATTTCTTTGAGTCATCTTTTACAGCTGTGTCATCTGTTGCAAGGAGGGACGATTTTTGGTTAACGTCCTCTTCGCTGTCGCTCAGGACTAGAAATCTATTATTTATTTCTATACCGGAAGCAAATTCGGTTGGCGTTGATCTTTTCGTTGTTTTAAATTGTTCACCTGGCTTAGATACTCTTTGCCAGGATTCTACATGACAATTTTTAGCTTGACTATGCTCAGAGTCATGTTGTAATAGCTTTAAAGCCGTCATCAAGCTCTTCCTCTCGTTTTCAAGGTCCTTTACCTTGGTATTTAAATCCGACATGATATATGAAATATTCATGTTTCTTTCCCTCAATTCGTCGTTCTCATTCTTCAAGTTATGGTTTTCTTTCCTTAATTCAGCGACGGCGTCCTCTAAGACCAAAATAGCGCGAGGATTGTTCTCTTTAAGATTGTTGACTTCAGCTGCGAGAACTTCAATTTTGATATTAACATTTTCTGTAAATCTAACCAGTTTAGATTTCAGTTCATCCAAATCAGAGGCATAATTGTAATGAGTAGTTATGTTTCCCAAGGGATTGGGCATATTAAATTCTTTATGCAAATCTTCGTCGGGTTGACTTTCGTGGTTTACTGAGACGTTTTTGCCATCTTTACCAATTTGACCAGATAGTAATAATTCTACTTTCACTTCTTCGGACTTCCTTCCTTTAACGGTTAATGTTTTATTACCAGAATACCAACGAATTGATATTTCTTCGTTCTCATACAGTTTAGAACCTCCTCCAGGAGATACCCATTTTGCTGGCAGAATATGTAGCTGATCGACAAGATCACGAAGTCCTTCAAATTGACCGAACCATTTTAAGCTTCCTTTTTCTGTGGTCATGATACCCTTCTCGCCCGATATAGGTTTGTCCGTATTACGTAAATTCACGTCTAGGATTAGTATCGACTCTTCCAGGATCCCATAGTCTTGGAGGGTTTGGCTATCTTCGAGATGTTTACCATCGAAGGTGAGTCGTTGTTGTTCGAGCGGAATTCGTTCTATATCTTGAACTTTGTTCTTCAGATTAACAATCGTTTCTTGAGGTTCGATTTCGAGAGTCATAATCTTATCTACACTCTTTAGATAGACTTTCATAATGAAATTTAATGAAATTATTGAAAAACGTAGGAGCTCAATTAACACGTCCTTACGCCTTAAGAGCTCAATAGATATAAAATATACTGTAAAGTTGCGGCGTTCAGCCAGGGCAGACCATAATCGGTGAAGGTGATCAGATCAGTCAGACTGAGAATGAAAACCCAGAAGCAGAAGACCCCACTGACAAAAGAAAAGAGCAATTTCTTCTAGTTTAGGCGATTACTCGAAGCGCGCCATAGTTTTTACTCGTTGAAGAGAAAACAACCTTGATTTCTGGTGTCATATTTCAGGTGTCGCATTAAATGCGACGCAACTTCGACGTCTAAATTGAAAGTTACCACTTCCGTCGCATTACCATCGCATTAAATGCGACGCATTAAATGCGACGGAACTTCGACGTCTAAACCTGGCCTAGGGAAGCTCAACTGGTGATGGATATTATCGCGTGTGCAGTCGTTTTGGGCTCACGATTAGTTTAAAAAACCCAAAACTATGGTATTTGGGAACCCATCGCTCGCTACGAAAAAGTCAATCGTGAATATTGAGGGAGTAGAGTTGGAAAATGTGGAAGATTTCTGTTACCTTGGCCATACAATAAGCTCCCGTAAAGAAGCTTCATTCACTGACCTTAGGATGGCTAGCGCCGTGTCCAAATTCAACGAATTATCCAACGTCCTCCGCGACGGCGAAGTTAACATCTTCACTCGCCGCAAGATCCTGGAAGCATGCGTTCGTAGTCGCTTGTGTTATGCAACCCAAGCAATCCTCCCCAACGTAGCTGAACGCCATAGCTTACTGGCCTAATGGCATGGTTGTCTCAGATAAATGATAAGAGGGGGATACAGACGAAAGTCGGATCCTCGGAACGAATTATCGATGGTTTACTCTAATCAGGATCTCCAGCGCATCTTCCACACTCAAAATCTGGAACATTTCATTATCACCCATCATTTGAATGTGCGCAATGCACATATGTCGTCGCCCAGCGTCAAATTATACGAAGAAACTCTTGTTTTCAGCACCTACGAAGCCATATAACCGCGATCATTGGATCCTAATTGGTAAATAACTCGGTATTGACCCTAGTCAGGCACGTCGCGAAACCCAAAACAAGGCTGAGTTCATTAGTCTGCTCGAGACGCGCTTCCAGCCGTTGAAAGCAGCGAGCGCATCGAAGATATTGGCTCCAGTTATGTGCAACTAAACCGAACCGAACTTAAAGTAAATAAATCGGCTGGAATTGATAAAGTAAATGGAAAATTATTGAAGGATGCCAGATCTGTTATTGCATAGTTAATAAATCTTAGGAAAAATACCAAGAGGTTGGAAATTTGCCAAAGTTATTCCATTACATAAAGGTGGAGTGTCAGGGTAGTGCTTTGCGCGCTTGTTTTCTTCATGGCGGCCATTTTATACCTGAGTGATCAATTATTGTGATATTTTTCGTAAAATTGATAATTTACTATAGTAATCTTTTCGATACATAGAAGCTGCTACGAGCGCTTCGCCTCCGAAGCATGGAAGGCCGGGTTATGCTGCTGAAACAGCGCGAATAAGTGTGCGAATGGAAGTGTTTGATGAGTGACTAGTAAAGAAATATATTTTGTTTCTTCTGATGTTTTGTTCATTTGAATTTGTAAAGATGCAAGAACTAAAGCCAGTCAGGCCAGCTTGTTCGTCAGAAACGGCGTCACAAACAAGCGAACCGCAACTGTTCAAATCGTCTTGAACATTAACTTCATAACGCCCCGAAGTCAGGAGTCCGATTCCAATTATTATTATTTTTATTATTAAACTTTTTTTTAAAATTTCAACATTTCCAGATAAATCTAGATCAATTCGTATGAAAACAAAAACACAAGCGCGCAAAGCACTACCCTGACACTCACTCTTTAAATAAAATTATTCAATTCAATTCATCTTTGATAAATATTTTTTATATATATTTAGGAATATACTATTTTAATTAAACAATATTTTAAAACTGATAAAAAAATGGCTAGTGTTTTAGGGTTTCCTAGAAATTCCTTTACATGTTTTTAGCTGCATTGCATAACCTACTGTATTTCTGTTCCAAATATTAATATCAGTCTCATTATTGAAAATGAATAGGGTTCATGAATGAAATCCTTGATCATGCGTCCCCATCCAACAATTATCCTTACAAGCTTGTGGTAGCACTGCTAATACATATTTACACGTCAACATTTTTATTTCAATGTGCACTTGCAAATTTGCAAATATATATGGAAGAAAATACATGTAAAGGACAATTAATGCATATTCTGAATTGATTTTACTAAATTGTAGAACCTGTATTACAGTATATTCTGTATTCTTATACTTGCTGTGATTGGTTGAGTCTCATTTCGATCAGAGTACAGAGACACAAATAATGTCATTTTCATTTTGTACAATACTGTATTTGATTGTTTCTGTAGTAAGACACATTCAAACACTATTTTATAAAACAAATAGAAAATGGCTTTTAATTGTGTCTTAGTCTGTACTATATAATATAAACATGAATGATGCCATTTCAACCTGAAAAATACCTTAAAACAGTTGGCTTGGCCCCATGTTCCAACTACTGTGGTAGATCTACGTTATACAGTAAGAGCTAGGGTTCCTGCATTTTTTGGCCATGCTAGGAAACAACACAATCATGCCGGAAGTGAGTTGCCTGGTCTGGTCACACTGGATATCAAGCTTTCTCAAATCACATGTTCAGGAGGTTGGGAGGGTACTGTACAGGTATCTATAGACTATTGACCCCTTTTGACTGGGCCGGACAGGAAAGAGTTAATATACAATGGCCGATATTTTTTCGCATCGATCAGTTTTATATTTTCGACTGATTTTTTCATCATCGTTGTAAGTCGGCTAAACAACACACATATAAAATGTTAAGCCAATTTGGTGAATTATTTCCTACATTTCTAAACACGTTGATTTTTGACCTTTTTTACCCACATACATAGAAAGTATTGTGTTTGTGGTGTATAAATAGCTTGCATATATATTTAAAAGTATGAGCTCCCGTGCGGGTGGGATCTCTTATACCGTAACCTCTCGTTGAGGGGGGTAGGGGGAGCAGAGAAGTTCATTTTTTCTCACTGACCATTTTTACTTTGTTAAACTGTTATTACATTGATTGTTTTCAATTCAACATTTAATAAACTGCTTTTCCTTTGACGCTTTTTCTTCGATTATTTTCAGTTTACCAGTTATTAGTGCTTAACTCTTTCCTGTCCGGCTGGAAAACATCCAAAATTGAACTACCTCTTTGTTCTATTGATATCTCGGGAAATAATCCATAACTGTTGCGAAACCTATACCTTTTCTGAAAGCCCAATAAACCGGCTGTTACCAATACTTTTAAATTTTCCGAACAAGATACATTATGTTAATATAAATTAGCATTAATTATCATAAATCAGGTTGAAAAACTTCCATTTTTCTAGAAAAGACCATCTTGCACGCCCGCGTAGCATCATGAAAATTCAAAATGCCACCAATCGCAGAGTTGTTTATGAAATCAAATCAAATTTGGCGCGTGAGTGGATCTCATGTCCCAGGCGCTTGTCAAATTTCAATTTTTAATCTTGCGTTACCGTGCGCCGTGTTTTTCGATTGACGACTTCAGGGTTTTCTATGACCCCTTTTGACTGGGCCGGACAGGAAAGAGTTAATGTACATGCAAAAATCACATTGACAAAAACGATTTGCATATAAGCAACATGGACTTAGCAACCTCGTACCAAAGGCAGTTTGCCTCCACGGTGGAAGGTAGGCGAAAATGGCCCTGGGATTGGCTGGTCACATGACACCCAGAATTTCTGTTTTGATATGATAATTTATGATAAGTTAGGTCATTTATCTTTGTTTACTCTGTTGATGTGATAATGATGAGAAATATGCAACGCTCTGCATACTTGTTCATGTAAAGCATTCATCCTAAAACCAACTAATTCATAATACATCCATGATTATCTCGTATAAATATCATGGACGAACAAGTAGATATCGGCCATTTTCGCCAACCTTCAACCGTGAAGGCAAAATGCCCTGGGTACGAGGTTGGAGCACACAATTGAATTTAATAATTTGGTAGTTTCTTATATTTTCACCTGACTCACCTACCTGTACAGGTGGTTAATGTTTATATCTTGTCGCTACATAATATTTATTATTATTATTATTATTTTTATTTTTATTATTATTATTACAAAGAATGGAATAACCCAGAACTAATGAACATCTAATCTTTTATTATCATATAAAATCAGTTCAAGTAGACATTGGTAAACTACCTGTAAAAGTGGGATTTATCATTTTAAATTAATTAATTATCAATAAAATGAAGTTTACATTATTATTATTATTATTATTATTATTATTATTATTATTATTATTATTATTGGCGTCCCTGTGTTTAACTCGTGGCCAGTCGATTAGCAGAGTGTTTGTTAGCAGTTACCATTCCCGGTCGCGTGGAATGAATAAATGCATTGTTTTATTTACCTATGACATTTAGACATTCCTGACTTCTAGTAAACAATATATTTAGAATGGTGACATCCCGCATGCTTTCCGTATGATATGATCGTCTTGATACGTGGTTTAGATTGTTATCGAGTGGAACACGGCAACAAACGACAGCGTCTTAATGCAAAGACAGCATAGAGACAGCAGGTTAGGCTGGCGTAGAAGGTGGACGTGCGTAAGCACGCTCCGCTCTGAAGCGTTGGTTTTTGTTAATAATCCGTCGTAGCTGCCGTCGTTAATGCTTGCATCTAAGTTTTCGTGAAGTTTAGTTGAACTATTGAGAAAATGTATATGACCAAGTTTAATGTTTCAAGAATCAAAGCCATACACAAGCAAGCTCTTGCTGCTGGAAAGATTGTCTACACGGGAGTTAAACTCGGCCATCTTGTACGTGATTTTAGCCCGTATCTTAAAAGGTTGAACACTGATGAATGGAGTCAGTTTGAAGAAGCAGAATTGTTGTTTAGAAAACGTATTGCGAGTAGAAGTATAAATCACGGCGATTTTGTGTGCAGAGGAAACATCAATTTGTGGATAAAGGTTGCTAAAATCGTGTCAAGTATTTTCTACATGCGAAAGGAGTTCCGCCTTAAGAGAAAGCCTAATCAACCATGGAATGCAAATTTCGTAAAGTACTGCTGTCGAGTTGTCAAATCTTTCCCTCGAGACCAACATATAGACAAAGACATTAATACATCGTCAATAGAGTTTTTACAAAAACAACTCTTTTATATAAACAATACAATTCGTCCATACTTTGCTTTGAAAGGTCAAGATAATGATAGGATTCAACATCGCGTATGTAAAGAAAAACTTGTTTATCTGTGGATAAATAAACGAAAGAAGGCTTTCAATATTATATGTAACAATGGTTGTTGGCCTTCAAGAGTTTCGGCTGCCGTATCTTTAGAGCGAAATGAGGAATATTATAGAGCATCTCCTAAATATGTCAGTGAGTTATTCTATCAACAGGATTCGTACCGTTATTTTGTTAGTGATGATCTATTGGTCGATCCAATTGACTATTTCACATTATCGATCATCGAAGAAATTGTTAAAGGTTTACCGAATGGTAAATCTGCAGGTATAGATGGTGTATACTATGAAGACCTAAAAGAATTGTTCCAACATGGCGTGGATTACGATGGGCAAACACTTGTTCAGATTTTTAACGTGTCGCTGATTAATTTGAAATTACCTCGCCAATGGAAAGAGAGTGTGGTACAAAGGATTCCGAAAAAGAATTACATGGAGAGCGATCTTACGACGCTACGAGATATTTCTCTGTTGCCAGTAGTTTATAAAGTGATGTCGAAGGCATTGTGTAATAGAATGATTCCGTACATACAGAGTGAAATTTCTTTTTGGCAGCGTGCTTTTTTGAACAAGAGAGATAGACAAGAACTTATATTTACTCTCAAGTCTTCCTTGGATGACTTTCGCCACCTGAGTACTAAATTTCACATGGTGTTTGTTGATTTCGCCGATGCATTTGGTAGTGTGAAACATCAGTTCGTTTTTGAGACCTTAGAACATTTCAATATACCTATGATTTACTGTTGTTTAATTGAAGATCTGTATCGCCATTCATCATTTCGTGTTATATGTGGTCATGAGTTGACGGAGCGCTTTTTTATTATACAAGGAACAAAGACTGGAGACCCTTTAAGTGCTTTGTTGTTCATTCTGGTCATCGATCGTGTATGCAAACCGATGGTATCTGTTGCCATGGTAACAATGAATATTGAAGTTGAAATCCGTTTAAATCCATTGCCTGTTCAAGCTTTTGCAGATGATATTGCCTTGACTTCGTATCAATTGAATGTGATTACAGACATGTTATCTGCCGCTGAACCGATAATGTCTCGAGCTGGTCTTGCAGTTAAACCTGAAAAGTGCGCCGTGTTCTATGGCCGTCGTTCTGGGAATAATTGGTATAAGGGAAAGAGAGATGTCGTACCAGATATTTCTATTGACAATTGCTTGCTTCCTGTTTATGCAAAGAATGTTCCATATAAATATCTTGGTAAATCATTGAGTCTATCTGGTGAGGATCAATCCCAAATTGAAGAGATGGTATCATCGTATAAGAAGTTAGTTGATCTAATAAAAAACTCCGAGCTTCCGTTAATGCTGAAATGCAGTGCGTTCAACAACTTTGCCCTCGCGAAGGTTCTTCACCATTTTTATAACACGCGATTTTCGGAAAATATTTTGTTGGAAATGGATTCTTATCTAGTTAATGTAGTACGAGAGTTATTTGGCCTATACCATTCAACAACAAGACTCTTTGTTTTTATATCACGACTGAAAGGTGGTTTGGGTGTGAAACGTATATCGGATGTTTATCATACTACGAGAATTGCATTTTTGGTAAAAATGTTAAATCACGAGATACTGAGTTTTCGTTTTATTGCCCGGGAATCACTGAAGTTGGATATGATCAAACGTGGTGTACAATTTACAAACTCAGATAATAACTTTCTTGGTTATGAATTAAATGATAAAGGTTTTCTCCATACAAGTACGTCTTATGGCTGTCAGTCGGATTGGCCGGATTTGGTTAGATATGCAAGAAAGCTGAATGTAACGATTACATTTGTAAATGACATAATTACCGTTCACGCTAATGGTTTAGAATTACCGCCAAATAATTTACAAAAAGCGCTTAATGAAGTTGTGTGGCGATCGCGATGTACAAGACGCAGACAAATTATCCATCCAAGGCCAGTTCCTGAATATGACAAACATAAATCCGAAATTATCAAGTTCAATCTTTTATAATTGGAAGGTTGATGATCATCTAATTCGATTTGTAGCGAAGGCCAGGTTGAGTATATTGCCTACGAGATTTACAACATATATTTGGAATAGGGAAAATAATCCGTTATGTCCTTTTGGTTGTCAAAAAACGGAAAGTATGGCTCATTTGTTAAATGGTTGTATCAGAACATTTGGAAACTTTTACAGCAGACGCCACGATCGAATTGTGAGTATAGTCGTGAATATGCTCAGGAGGTGCTGTCGACGAGTTCGTGTTATGTCTGAGAGGAATATAGAAACAGTGTTTCCCCTACTGAAAGATGAAATGAATGAGCTGCATCATCGTCGTCCGGATATTATTGTAGTAAATGAATTGTCTAAATGTTGTCAAATTGTTGAGATTACGGTATGTTTTGACATATATCATGACTTGGCTAAAAATTCAAAAATGGTTCGATATAACCCATTGGTGGAGTGTTTGAAGAAAAATGGCTACGACACGAAACTGTTTGTACTATGTTTTGGTTCTCTTGGAACAGTTCATAAAGATGTATGGTCAAACTTAAAAGTATTTTCAAGAGACAAGGATGTTTTGAAAGGCGTTATCCGTGACTGTTCAATCTCAGCTATTATTGGGTCAAACTATATTTGGCGCCATAGAGTTAAAAAATTACTGTCTTGAACAACTAATAATGAAGCTTAGATGTAATTAATTAGAATTTGTAACTAAGCTGATGTAATTTATGCTTGGGTTCTAGTTCAGAGAGAAAAATATTATTATTATTATTATTATTATTATTATTGGCGTCCCTGTGTTTAACTCGTGGCCAGTCGATTAGCAGAGTGTTTGTTAGCAGTTACCATTCCCGGTCGCGTGGAATGAATAAATGCATTGTTTTATTTACCTATGACATTTAGACATTCCTGACTTCTAGTAAACAATATATTTAGAATGGTGACATCCCGCATGCTTTCCGTATGATATGATCGTCTTGATACGTGGTTTAGATTGTTATCGAGTGGAACACGGCAACAAACGACAGCGTCTTAATGCAAAGAGACACTATATAAACCTCAATGTTTTTGACAACGGTGACATCCCGCATTCCCGTTCCTTAGTTCGATTTGAAATATGACCGCTCGACAGCTAGATAAGTCAGCAAATAATACAAACGTGAAGTTCGATTTGGCAAAAGTGTCGCTTGAATGGAAAATTTATAACTTCGCGAGGCTTGCTCGTTTCCAGTAAATGTTGTTCGAATTAGATGTATGGCATTCAAATGGTCATATTGAATATCCCTTTAAGCGGTTGCTATTAATAGCTCAAAATGTGGACAAACACACCAAATTTGACTCACAAATGATGCAAATAATTACGGGTAACCGACAAAGTGCTATTTTGACATTATAAACTCGCCATATGATTACCATATGTTATTTTAATATTACAAGGCTATATGATCGCCTTTATCCGTGGTTTATATTCTACATTATATTTATTTGATCCTCCATGCTATAGAAAATTTCTAGCATCATTCTGCTGGCATGCCTAATCCTGAACACTTCTACAGGCAACCTCGTATCCACTGCTCCTGTGTCAGTCCCGAGACAGCATTTCACTTATGATAAGATTACTCCTATTATTATACGAGCTTGATCCCTGCTTAGAGCTTAGGATTTTTCTTGAGTTATTTATAGATTGTACAGTAATATAAAACAAATTGTTACTGTAAACATGTATGTTTGATAAAACATATTATTTTTTTCCGGTCCGTATCCCACCAAATCCTGCTTTCTGATTGGCTAATGAATGTCCGTATGAGACCTCTCGACATAATTTCAGTTTTAAATGAGTTTTATAAGCCGTAAAATATTCTAAAAACATTTGAAAATGAACTCAAATGAGATTGAAAGACATATAAGTGAGTTTTTTATCCGAAAAAGGTAAAAAAGCAGACTTTCCTTTTTTGTCCACTGACTAGAAATACTGATGGCAACAAAAAAAAACAAGCATACTGTAGATATTAAGGAACAAAAATAAATAAATAATTTACCGTTTTGGAGAAATATTTCCCTTGGTCTCAAAAACGTCCCTCGTCCTCGGGCCGTTTTTGAGACCTTGGGAAATATTTCTCCATATGGACCTCTCAGCCGGTAAATAACATATCAGGGGCGGATCCAGCCGAAAATCTGACGGTTGCAAATTTGTGAAGAAAATTCTTGAAATCTTGAAATCTAGAACCTCTAAAACGCGATTTCTCGCATTCTGAGCAAATGATTACAGCTAATTTTGTGGCAAGCACAGCTCAAATTTTACGCAAAACTAAGAACCAAATATCAAATTTACAGTAACATTTCACATTATCTTACAGTATTGATGAAAAACACTAAACACTGTCAACAATATCAAACTATTATCAAAATAGGACTGTATAGATTGACAAAATTAACTGTCCTTGCTGAACTTACCTGCTCTTCCACATCACAAAAAAGGTTGTATGCAAGGTAGATGCTTAATAAATTAATTTTTCTGTACAAGACAGTAATACTAATTTACTAGCCAAAGGACTTTCGGCATTTAGCAAAAGATAAATTCATATACTGTACATTCTCTTTTTGTAATAAATTAAATTCCAATTATGGAGTGTTCATTATGTATCATTTGGGGGTCAGTGATTTGCCTGTCTCTATTGTTGGTTTTTATATGAACCCCCTCAGGCACAAGTGGAACTCCAATGTCCCCCCAATGAATAATCATAAAACTTTTTTGACCTCCCTACAGTATGCAGATTTAACCAACCCCCCCCCCCCCCCCGAACCATAAATAATGAACACTCCCTTAAAGTGCCTATGACACGCAAATTAAGTTTGCCTTATTTGAAAGAACACTTCAAATGACAGAGGGACATA
Organism: Chrysogorgia sp. JL179-B06; assembly: GCA_035772405.1. NCBI lineage: Eukaryota > Metazoa > Cnidaria > Anthozoa > Scleralcyonacea > Chrysogorgiidae > Chrysogorgia > Chrysogorgia sp. JL179-B06. The sequence continues at coordinate 2,171,014 of JAYKKM010000418.1, read as the reverse complement.
TTTTGAGGTTTTTCGTTTCTTGCTTCGTTGTCAAGATATTTCGGTTTGCATCATATGTAAATGACGTACACGTGCATAATGACTTATCGGAGAATGTTATATATCTTTGCTATTACAAAACAAAATTTAATTTGAATGAAGCATGTGCGTGAGTATTTCCAAAAACATGGAACTTGTACAATTTCAAGTAATTTTGTGTGATAATAACAAAGATATATAACCTTCTCCGATAAGTCATTATGCACGTGTACGTCACACCATTGTCATTTGCATATGATGCAAACTGAAATATCTCAAGAACGAAGCAAGGAAACGAAAAACCTCAAAAGATGTCCCTCTGTCATTTTAAGTATTCTTTCAAATAAGGCAAACTCAATTTTCGTGTCATAGGCACTTTAAAGTCAGCTTCTATAAATAATATAATGGCATTGGCATTTGTATTTCCAAATATAAACCAACTAATGTACAGCACAATTGTTGTAATTATGAACAATAAATAGATACTGTACAATGTGCATGTTTTACAAGATCAGTATGTATTACACATGGTTGAAGTAGGTTGGTGAATTATATGCAAGAATAGCCATGTATTGCAGTCACCAATTGATCACTTAAAATATGTTATCAGTTAAAAAGACAACAATCCTGCTCAAAATTGTTGGGACACTGTTCAGGTGAAGTAACCAAAATCAAATTCACAACCGCAATGTATCATGAGATGTAGCCCCCTGCAATTCAATGTTGTATTTTATGAAAATTATTCACACTGGGGAAAAGGTACATAAATAATATATATAAAATATATAATATTAATTAAGATCCCAAGGTATTTTGGCCTGCATTGTAAGTTTATCATGATTCTTAATTTTCTCCAGAATTAGATTTTGGCCCACAGTGACAGTATGCATGGCTGCCAATAGCCAAGATGGGCCCATGGCATGGCTACCCTGCCTCTCGGGGGGCATGACAGTATGTATTATTTATTATTGGTAACTCCAATGGCCAATTCTACATAAATTTTTTATATAGGTTGTTTGGCTCAGCTGACAATATATTAAAGTAAATGGTTTGAACCTATAGGAGTATCATTAGATGTGTGAAGTTGATAGTCTTTCTCAAGACTACAACAACCTGGACAATCAACTTCACACATCTAAATCTAATAACATACAGTATTAAGATGCAGAGTGTCTGTGTACATGAATATACATGTACAGTACTGCTTAGAAATAACCTAACAAAAACCGAGGTCAAACCTGAACCTTAATAATGATATTACTAAGATATGATATCTAGATATATAGTTATGATATTATTATTATTATTATATTACTTATAATGATATTACTAAACCTCACCTTAATAATGATATTACTCTGTTCAGTGTTAGTTAAACTGTTTCTAAAACACACTGAATATAAATATGGACTATTTTCTGTGTTACTATATAATTCTATTGTGCTTTGCTAAAGTTTAGCACCAGTTCTATCATTGTTTAACTGAACTTCAAACACTCATTAATAATTCATGAGGAAAAGACAAAAGAAAATCACGACCGTATCGTTGTTTTAAATGTGATAAAGATTCGTCCTGATTTACATAAACTTTATCTTTGATTTTCTCGGCTTAGACAACATCGATTTTCAAAATTACTACGCCAATGAACTTATCAAATGGGTCGTGTTTGAAGCCGTTTAATAAACTCGCAGCACGTGTTTTATCAGATCTAAAACACTCGGGCTACGCCCTCGTGTTTTAAATCTGATAAAACACTGCTGCTCGTTTATTAAACAATACCTCAACCACACTGTTAGGTTATTTCTGAGCAGTACATACATGATCTGTGTATTACTGTATATGTATACAGACTGTCTACTCATCTACTAACTCACTGTATGCAGTGAGTTAGTACATGAGTAAATAGTCTGTAGTGTATACATATACATATACAGGTACTATTTTGGGATGAGGTGAAGCATGATATCTGCCGAAGCCTGATAACTCGATATCATGCAAAAACCTAATGTGATATATCACAATCAGTATATGCATATACCAAAATACCTGTGTCGGAAACTTTGCCACCGTTTATCAGCAATCACATATATTGGTTGGTTTTGATATATATTTACTCACTCACTCACAATCACAATAACACTAATCACAGCATACGATGCTCATGATGTGCCTTCGATCACAAGTCTCTACTCACTCTCTAATGTTCGATTATATATTCAACACCAGTCTCCGACACACTCCCCCCATATAGCTCGCCTTTGAGGTATACAGGTACCTGTATGTTCCATCGAGAACAGAACTGAAGTTATATAAAATAATGTATCTTAAAATGTTTAAACGTTCAAGTGTACTTTGTGTCTTCAATTTTCGTCATTAGCTATCTGCTCGATACGTAGTGCCGCTGCAGCTGCCGCGCCTCTCTTTGGTCGAAACTCAGGTGCTTCTACGTCAAGGGTTTGTTGTTCTTCGACGTCGCAAGTCAGCTCCAAAGGGCAGAGATGTTGTACTGGTCTTTCGATGAAGCTCTTTCCCGCTCGCAGTTTGGCAGCTCTTATTACACCGTCGCGTCCTTCATTTTATTGAATTTGTTATTGATTCTAAGGCTGATTTATTAGCATTGACTGAGACTTGGCTGTCAGTCGACGATGCTGCAGCAAGACGCGAGATTACTCCTTCTGGGTTTAAACTATTGGATTAACCACGTATCGGACGCATAGGTGGTGGAATTGGTCTCTTGTATAGAGAAAACATCACCATCAAAAAGATTAAAGGTAAAGAAGAAAAGTCTTTTGAGTTTGCTGAGTTTATTGTCAAGACTACGACATTTATTACAAGATTAGTGATCGTCTACAGACCACCCTACTGTCACAGAGAGAGCGTTTGTGAATGAATTTACGGTTTATTTGGAAAGTATTATCCTATCAGTGGAGCCTTTGCTGATTGTTGGTGATTTTAACCTGCATGTTGATGACCTTGACGATCTTGTCGCCGTTGACTTCCTTGACACTCTTGAGTCCATGAACTTGCAGCAACATGTGCAGGGTGCGACCCATGAGCTTGATCATACTCTTGATTTGGTCATTACGCGTCAGTCGGACACCGTCCTATTACAGCAGCCAACGGTGGGTTATTTCTTTTCTGATCATGCGATTGTTACTTGTTTCCTGAATTCGGCGAGACCTCGCCCGCACGTCAAGTCTCATTCTTATAGGAAACTAAAGTCAGTTGATATAGACGTGCTCAAATTTGATCTTTCTGAGTCTTCTCTTTGCAAGGATGATTTTGTTGACTTGGATGGCCTCGTTGGTTGTTACAACTCGACTTTAACCAAGATCATTGATCGTCATGCTCCTTTGTTTACCAGAACTGTCGTAAATAGGCCGCGGGTTCCTTGGATTAACGATGACATTAAACTTGCAATTAAAGCGAGACGCAGAGCTGAACATAAATGGCGGGTTACTAAGAATGCTAATGATCTAGCTGTCTTCAAACAGAAGAAAAACTATGCCACCTTGCTGATGAATAGCGCGCGCTGTAATTATTACAGAGACTTCATTAGTGATAACAGCTCTAATCAAGGCAACTTATTTAGAGCTGCAAAATCTCTCCTGTCCACACCAAAGCCCCTTCCGTTACCGGTCGGTTGTGATGTTGAGAAGTTGGCGAATGATCTTGGTGATTTCTTTGTTCAGAAAGTAACTAATATCCATACGAGATTGAAGGATATGGTTGATACTTCTCCTCCTATTGTTGAGTCTTCATCCAGTTGTCGTGATATCTCCTTTACTGAGTTTAAAGTCCTTTCTATTGGAGAAGTGAGAGATCTAATGACCCGCGCTACGAAGAAGTCTTCCAGCTTAGACCCTATGCCAACCTCACTAGTCGTGCAATGTCTGGATGAACTCCTACCTGTTATCATGTCCATGGTTAACTTATCACTCCAGTCTGGCAATTTTGCTAAAGAGTGGAAAGAAGCAATTGTTTCTCCTCTACTAAAAAGGAAGGAATTGATTTATTGTTTAAAAACCTTCGCCCTGTCAATAATCTTGCTTACATCTCTAAATTGACAGAAACTTCCGCTGCTATTCAGACCCAATCCTACATGTCTCAACATGGTTTTTATCCAGTCCTCCAATCAGCTTACAGGAAGTACCATAGTACAGAGACTGCTCTTTTAAAGGTCCACAACGATATATTGCTGAACATGAACAAGCAGCACGTCAGCTTGCTTGTGTTGTTGGATCTTAGTGCGGCGTTTGATACCGTGAATCATAAAATCTTATTGGGTCGTTTGAAATCGAAGTTGGGAGTTGGTGGTACGGTCCTGTCATGGTTTTCTTCGTACCTTTCCGGTAGGACGCAGCGGGTTGTCGTTGATGGGAAGAGGTCTAGGATATTCCAACTTGATTGCGGCGTACCACAGGGATCCTGTCTTGGGCCTCTGTTATTCAACATATATGCAAGTGGTTTATTCGAAGTTGTTGACCGCCATTTTCCTAACATCCACTGTTACGCCGATGACACTCAGCTATATTTTTCGTTCAGCCCCTGTAGCTCAGCAAATCAGGATACGGCATTGATCTATATGGAGAACTGTATTGCTGATATCAAGCAATGGATGCAGCGTAACTGTTTAATGCTTAACACCGACAAGACTGAGTTCATGATAATCGGAACTCATCAGCAGTTAGCAAAAGTTAATGTGAACAATATTCGGATTGGTGATCATGATATTGAAAAATCAAGATCTGTAAGGAACTTAGGCGCTTGGTTTGATGAGAAGTTCGCTATGTCTGCACATGTTACTAATATGTGTAGTTCGGCCTTCTTCGCTTTGCATAATTTAAGGCGAATCAGGAAATATCTATCTCAAGAATCGGCTGAAACCTTGATCCATGCATTTGTGACTAGCCGCATTGACTATTGTAATAGTTTATTATATGGTCTACCTACCTGTCAGATCTCCAAACTTCAAAGAGTCCAGAACGCGGCAGCTAGGCTAGTTTTTAATGAAACTAGGTTCTGCCATATTACTCCTTTACTAATTAAGCTTCACTGGCTTCCGGTCAACCTTAGGATTAATTTTAAAGTTTTACTTCTTACATATACAGTAAAGCTATTAATGGCTTGGCGCCATTGTATATCAGCAATCTTGTTACTATGAAATCGGAATGTAGTTATAACCTTAGATCTATTAATCAGCATCTTTTACAGGTACCACATATTAAATCTTATAAATCACTAGGTAACCGTTCTTTTAGCATTGCTGCTCCGTATTTATGGAACGCTCTTCCAGGACATATCAGGAACGCTGAATCAATTAACTCTTTTAAGAAACAGTTAAAAACTTACTTTTTTAAATTAGCATACTTTTAGCTGTTATTTCATTTATATTGTTGTTAGTTTAGTTTTAACTTAATTATGTTTGTTACTAAATATTGTAAAGCGCACCCGATCATTGCGTTATGTAGCGTGCGCTATAGAAATTAATAAAATTTATTTATTTATTTATTTACATCTCTGCGATAGTGCCTAGGGGCCATTCTCCTCTACAGGTAGTATTTCTTTCATCAGACTTGATCATTACTACGTTACCGACTTCCAGGTTGAGCGGTTTTCCCTTGTGCTGGATGTCTCTCTCTCTTAGCCCTCACACGTATTCTTTTGTCCATCGCCAGACCACATCTTTGCACCGTTTCAAGAACTTTGAATGTGCTGCCTTTGAATGTGCTGCCAATTCTGGAAGATTGTTAGAAGACATAAACATCAACGAGTATGGTGTCAGGATTGGAGATTCTGGATCATCTTCGATGTAGCACAACGGCCTGTTCTTGAGGGTAACTTCAACATCTAGTACGACTTCCGATAATTCTTCCCACGTCAAACATGCTTTACCGATGGCCTTGTATAATGACGCTTTCACCAACCCCACCATGCGTTCGAACTTACCGCCCCACCAAGGGGCGCGGCTCAGGTTGAATTGCCACTTTACTTCGTTGGTTGCCAAAAAGTGTTGTAGTTTCTCGTCTGCCATTGCCGTGCGAACCCATCGCGCTGCTCCAACAAATGTACGCCCGTTGTCAGAATAGATCTTGCTTGGTCTTTCCCTGCGTGCTATGAACCGTTGAGTGTCTGAAGGAACTCTTTTGTTTCGATGGTAGCCGTCAGCTCCTGATGAAGGGCTCTCGTCAGACTGCAAGCATATAACACTATGTAAGCTTTGCTTTGTTTTCCATTTTTCTTGCGGTACATCAACGGTCCGGCGTAGTCAACCCCGACTACCTGGAAGGCGTGGGGTTTCCCTCTGTTCGATCTCGAGGGAGGTTTCCAGGCGGCGGTCTGGTTGCGGCGGTTGCCTGGAATTTACGACAACCATAACAGGACTTGATCTCTCGCTTGGCCAATCGCCTTAGCCTTGGCACCCAGTACTTTTGGCGTACATGTGCCATGGTCAGCCCGACTCCCCCATGGAGTGTCCTCCAGTGCGCTTCTTGTACCAACTTCTCGGTGAAGGCGTTAGTGTCTGGCAGATAGATTGGATACTCCCCCTGCATCCGACCACGACACTCAAGTATTTCTTGAGCATTCTCTTGAAAGTTGAGTTGTCGATCTTTCGTGATGTCGCAGCTACGTTGTACTCGCTTGATCCACCATAAACGGGAGTTGTTGATCTCTTCTGTAGTCAGTGGACCACTTCGTTTCACTTCGTCTCGCTTGCAGTTGTGCACGAATCTTGCGATCCAAGAGCATGTTCGTAGTGTGCGATGAAGGTCGTGCTTCTCTAATACATTGTAATTTCTCGTAGTCATCAGGTACGTTCTCTGCATGTGCGGCGCCCAGGACCTCTCGAACGATTAATCTCTCGAACAACCTTGGCTTCGGCTTCCGATGCTGTGGATGGTCTGGTCACAAGGTTATCTGGCCATTTCTCAGGATCTGCGAGCCATTCCGGACCATTCCACCAAGTTGTTGTCTCGGTCAAGGATGCTCCACGGCTGGCCAGCTCGGCTGGGTTGTCTTTCGAAGGAACGTGCCTCCACTCTATCTCTTGAAGCTGTTTAATTCACCACGAATTGATTATGCTGTCCATTCCCGCTTATCCAGTGAAGTGCCACGCTACTTTCTAGCCACCCATAGATCTTTGGTTCAGGAAGCTCCTGCAGGACGTTTCGTACATTCATCACCAAGTTGGTTGCCATATGGGCGGACACCAACTCGAGCCGGGGAATTGTCAACCCTTCTTTAGCCAATCGTGCTTTAGCCGCAACAAGTCGCTGTGTATTCCCTCCATTTTGTCGGACCACCGAATAAACTGCGGCTCCAACTCCTTGTGTAGACGCATCGCCAAATGTGTGGAGTTCTAAGCTCAGCACAGGCTCTTTGTGTTCCACGATGGGACGAGGTACCGTCTCTTCTTTAGGTAACGTGTTCTCCCATGCCGTCCAGCGACGTCTTACAGGTCCTTGAATCTCTGTATCCCACGGAACTTTGCTCTTGCACACGTCTCGGTAAATCACTTTTCCTTCCAAGGTGAGTGGAGAAACTAAGCCCAGGGGGTCGTATACCTTGGCGAGTTTGCTAAGGATCCCACGTTTGGTGATTGGACCACTGTTGTTCGCGGGAGGAAATGTGACGGCCAGTGTGTCACTTGTCTTATTCGACTTAAATCCGAGCATCTTGGTTTCACTGGATTCTCCTCCAAGCTGCTGTTTTGCGTACGATTGTTCACCATCATGTTCTTCTGGTAGTTCACTGTTCTCCTCTAGCTCGCTGACGTTAGAGTTCCACTTGTGGAGCTTGAATGTTGCATCTTCGAAGATCTCAATGGCTCTCTCCTTGCGTTGCTTCGCTAGTGTGATGGTTTGCCCACCGGTGAGCAAATCATCCACGTAAAGACTTTTGCGTAATGCGGTCACGGTCTCAGGATATTTCTCTTTCCAAGACTCCAGATGGCGCTCAATCACTCCAGCGAGGAGGAAAGGCGAAGGAGCCAATCAGAAGAGCGCTCTTGTGAATCTCAGCGTCTCTAACATCGAGTGTTCCCCACACCGCCAATGGAAACGTAGGGCGTCGCGCTCGCTCTTCCGAATCCTGCTTGTAAAAATGCCTTCTGAACATCACCGGTTACCACTGCTGGATAAGCACGTTGATGGACGAGTACATCCCACAGTTTATTTTGGAGCGGTGGACCTGGATACAGGCAGTCGTTCAGCAATGGAGCATCAGAAGTTTCTCTGGCTGACGCGTCGTATACGATTCGCATTTTCGTGGTCTCAGCTGTTTCCCGTATCACTGCTTTATGGGGTATGTAAAATTCGACTCCTTCCGGTAGATTGTTGGCTGGTTCTACCACTCCACTTTCTTGTTGTTCCCTGATGATGATGGCATCATACTCTGCGGTGAGACCGTCACGTTGTAACATGCTTGTGAGGCTGTTAAGGCGACGTTCGCTACCTCGCTTATTCGTAGGCAGATATGGAGTGTTCCATTTCCACGGTAAACCCGTCTCGTACCATCCCTCTGGATCTCTTGTTAGCTGCTCTTTAAATTCATCATGAACCACTCCCTGGTCGTGTTCCGGCGTGTCTTCTAGTCCTAGTACATCTAGACGACAAAGTTGCTCGTAATCTGCTTGGCTAACTTGAGTAAGTAACATCGTTTTCCTATCGAATTCTTGTCCTGGGGGACATCAGGAACCACCCGAGTTTTGTTAGTTCTCCGATAGGTTCGCAGTCCTTTCCAATGCATGGTCGAGTTTCAGTCTTGATTCTTGCGTAGTCTCCACTACCAAGCACCACGTGAACAGGAATTTGGGGTTTCTTCTCACGATCGACAATTGTAACTCCCTTAAGGTGCTTGTACTTAGCGATAAGCTCTTCGTACCGCGGAATATCCAGTGATAACAGTTCAGGTTTGTCAACCTTGGTCAGATTAGCTTTCATAACGAACTCGTTGTTTGTCGACTCTATCTTCACTTCATACGATTCCAAACGAACTTGCTTTGAACACATGAGCATGTCAATTTGCTTTGTTTGTTTGTGTTTCTACAGGCTTGATGTCGAGTACACGAATCAACTTGGCCGACGCGTACGAACTTCCTGCTCCAGAATCAATTAAGGCCCTGCACAGGACACTGTTGACCAAAACACTCACGACTGGAAACACACCTTCTCCACTCTCGTTGGCAGAATAAAGGCGTGCGCTACCGGCTTTGTTGTCGTTCCCAAGGCTCCTGATGACGCTCGGCTTTCTCGGTCTGATCAAAAATAGACGTGTGGTGACGTCGGTCGCAATTTTGGCATTTTCTTTTGCTCGGGCACTCTGCTGCTCTATGGTTTTCACCAGTGCAGTTGAAGCACAGCCGACGTTTGGCCAGTATCTGTTTTCGCTCGGAAGTTGCTGTCACTTTTGAGCACTCGCCAGATTTGTGAGTTTGATCTTCACAATAAACACAACCACGTGGTTTCTCGTCTTGGCGGTCGCGAGGTTTGGATTCACGTTCACTCGATTGACTTTCGATCGGATTTCTTCGCGTCCAAAGATGTAATGCTTCCACCAATTTAGCGAAATCCCAACTTTCCCAGTCAGTATCTGTCCTCACCAGATCACCCCGAATTCCAGACAATGTCAACGCCACGTTACCATTTATTTGTTGAAGACTCTCCATGCATGGTCTCTAGCGACTGGACAGCGTACATGAACTTGTCATGAAGCTCATGAATCCTCTTGACATTGGCGTTAGAAATGTTCGGTAGTTCGAGAATTTCCTTCGTGTAGGCTTTAATAATTTCAGATTCCTTTCCATATTTATCTTCGAGCACCGACTTAGCTCGTGTGTACCCTTCGCTGGTAAATGGTAGGGCTTCTACCGTTTTTCTCACGTTGGCTTCGAGTACAGTAGTTCGCGTAAATAAGCAAATTTGGTCACACTAGGAACTCCTGCCTTGTCGATAGTCTCAGTGAACTGACCCCAAAATCTGATCCACTCTTGATACGAACCATTGAACTTTGTTATCTCCAGTTTGGGTAGTTTTTCTGAAACTGCTTCATTAGTTGTCGATTTCGTGCTGGTTCCTTTAACTCCAATTTGAATTTCATGCGCGTCTCGTGCAGTTCTCGTACGTGTAAAAGTTCTTCACCACGTTGTCGATGTAAATCCTGTCTCTTTACGCTTTCTTGCCATTCTTGTAAACGGCGGGCCTCGTTGTCGGCGCTTCCTAGTTCAGTTTCAATACCACTCACCCATTTTATGATCTCATCTAAATCACCTTCCGCTGCAATCTTCTGCGCTTCCACTTCTCTTTTCATGTGCTCAATTTCGTTCGCTGTGGTCTTGAGCGCTATCTGGCGGTCGATTGCTTCGGACCTTTCAGCTTTCAGTATCTTCTCGGTCCTATCAACAGTTATTTTTAGCTGTACTAACTTCACTTTTAGTGCTGATTCGGGAGACTCCATAACCAGTCGAAGGTCGCGTTTCTTTGCTATGTTTCAAGCTTCTCTTTTCTCAATTATCCCGTCGGAGGTGCCAGGTGTCGGAAACTTTGCCACCGTTTATCAGCAATCACACAATTGGTTGGTTTTGATATATATTTACTTACTCACAATCACAATAACACTAATCACAGTATATACTGTAATATACTCATAGGTTGCCGAAATCCAGCTCGCTGTCGCTGAGAGGCTTCCAATGCATACCCGCCTTGAAAATCGCAATAATTGCGCTTAAACAACTAGCTTTTCGTGCCGAATTTACCTTTGATTGATAGAGGATAGAACTTTTTTGTGTGTTATCTGTTTATTGAGTAAGATTCGAAAATATATCAGTCTGAATAAGATAAAAAATGTTATTACTGTTACTGTTATTACTGTTATTAATTATTCGGCTCTGAAAATCTGACGGTTGCAAGCGCAACCTTTGCAACCGTCTGGATCCGCCCCTGCATATATGTATTATAAATATAGCCCATACATGGCATAGGCATACTTACTCTAGCATATGCTAGAGTAAGTTCCAATTTAATAAATTGATTAAAATAAATCAGCTATATAATTCATTAATCAATCCATGATTTAATTAAGCAGTAATAACAGGTTAAACTGAAAATAATCGAAGAAAAAGCGTCAAAGGAAAAGCAGTTTATTAAATGTTGAATTGAAAATAATCAATGTAATAACAGTTTAATAAAGTAAAAATGGTCAGTGAGAAAAAATGAACCCCCTTCTCTGCCCCCCCCCCCCCCCCCCCCTACCCCCTCAATAAGAGGTTACGGTATGAGGGTTACCTTGAGCAGAGTCTCTGCAAAGATCCCACCGGCACCGGTCCATCCGCAGGGGTTGAATTATAATTTTTGCATCCAAAGACAAAAATGTCCTCCGATAATGAGTTTCCACGAGGCTACCCAAGGACATTTTTCTCCCACCTCACTAGGCTCACTGTACAGAACATTATCAAGAGGAACATAAGGAACAACTGCAACACCATCAAGGTTTGTATGGATTGTGTGCTGGACGATGGCACCTATTGTAGCTCTACTTCTCAACCAATGTGTTACTTCTGGTTGAGCGTCAAATTTGCAAGGTTCATGTTCACACCCATCTGAATATCCTCATGAGTTTTTCGATGACACCATTGCTCAAGGACAACCGCCAATCTCCAAGGATGCGTTTTAATAGAGAACAGCATCGTTCAACACAAGCACTAGTCACAGGTATTACTAGGAGTATCTGAACAAGATGTAAAACATTGGCATTGCAAACTTGCTACTTGTGTTCCCTTCTTTGTCAAAGATGATTTGCCAGGAAGTGATCACACCACCTTTCTTTTCACTAAACCTTGACTGCCAGTTCCTTTAAGGTAACGTTTCAGCTGCACCCACTCTGGCTAAATTCTGTTGATTACACATCCATTGGCACTTAGAATTTCTTGGAAGTGACCAGATAATGCACAGATTTAGCAGATGAAGATTGCTTCACTCCGACACTAAACAATGTCCTAATAATGCGCAAGTCTTTGAACACGTGGTTAAGCCCACTTGTTCCTGCAATTGGCCTGAATTTCCAGGCTGATAATCGATCCTGTAATTCAAGCCCTGTCCACCCGCACGGGAGCTCATACTTTTAAATATATACGCAAGCTATTTATATACCACAAACACAATACTTTCTATGCATGTGGGTCAAAAAGGTCAAAAATCACTGTGTTTAGAAATGTAGGAAATAATTCACCAAATTGGTTTAAAATTTTATATGTGTGTTCTTTAGCCGACTTACAACGATGATGAAAAAATCAGGCAAAAATATAAAATTGATCGATGCGAAAAAATATCGGCCATTGCATCGTTAACTCTTTCCTGTCCGGCCCAGTCAAAAGGGGTCATAGAAGACCCCAAAGTCGTCAATCGAAAAACATGGCACACGGTAACGCAAGATTAAAAATTGAAATTCGACAAGCGCCAGACAGATCCACTCACATGCCAAGTTTGATTTGATTTCATAAACAACTCTGCAATCGGTGGCATTTTGAATTTTCATGATGCTACGCAGGCGTAAGATGGCCTTTTCTAGAAAAATGGAAGTTTTTCAACCTGATTTATGATAATTATGCTAATTTATATTATCATGATATGTCTTGTTCGGAAAATTCAAAAGCATTGGTAACAACCGGTTTATTGGACTTTCAGAAAAGGTATATATTTCGCAACAGTTGTGGATATTTCCCGAGATATCAATAGAACAAAGAGGTAGGAAAGAAGAGTAACTAAAATGTGTACATGCACAATATCTTACCTCATTTAATTTTTCTTCTAATTCTGTTAATTTAATATGCTGTTCATCTTTTGTGAATTCTAAATCCCTAATTTTCTCCCCTTGGACTTCTACTTGGTCAGTGAGCACACTAACTTGAAGTAGCAGAGAATCTTTTTCAAGACGCGAAACCTTCTCACGACAGCTTAATAACTCAGTCAATGAGCATTCGTTGTCGTTTAAATGCTTACTTTCCTCAAGATTCGAGTTCCGTGAAGATGCAGACTAAATGCCAGAACAAATGCAAATAAAAAATTAATGCTTAAATTAATAGATAATTGATTCATGTATATTTTGGTAATTTGTAGATGGTTCTTTTACAACAAGCTTATATCTTCGCTCTTACCTTTCTCCTCAATGACTGCAGCCATTTTAACAAAACCTGGATTGTGTCTGATGGTAAGATTATTTGGTTTTCCAACGATGCGTCAACGGCCTCAATCGATGCTCTAAGTTCATGAGCGCAATTATGGATTTTTTGTGACAGGTAACCAGGATCATTATCGCCCTGGAAGTTATCCTCGTACAAAAAGTGATTTTGGTTACGATCGTCGGAAAGAATGTTTTCTATTTTCTGTAAAGCATCGGCTAAGGTATGAGCAACATCGTTTCCACTATCCGCCATTACTCCGGCCAACTCGCATGAAATGAGAATCTGTAAACGAACGTCATATCCGGTAGTTCGCTCGGACAAAAACATAAGCAGGTTTTTACGAAGGGTATTCACGTTTGCCAAATATAATAGGCACAAATATTATGTATTTAGACCCGGTGTCCCAGGAAATTCGTCCGCGATATCCCTAGGAAATCCGCCCTCCCGGGGGACAAATTTCCTAGGAATATCGCCCCCTTTAGGAATTTCGCCCTCATTAGTAACAACACGTGTCTTCTGTCATTCGACACTTGTCACAGCCAAAACGGCAATGTCGAAGCAAGCCAATTGTCAGTTGTGACTCAGCGATTGGAAAACATCTTTCTCCTAATGTGCATGGGTCTTGTTTTTAGTATGTTGTTAAATATAGCGTCACTTCATTAATGGTGGTGACGTTATTCAATGTTTTGTTGATAAATTGTCCGTTGAAATACATTATCCTTCTCATGGTTTTTTATTTTAATGTTTTTCTCCACTTTTTTCTTAACTCTGACTCTGCTAAGTTTTGAACACTTTTAAGAACTATCCAACATTGCTATTCACCTTCATGCATGAGTTCTGGTAATAATATAAACAGAGGGGAGGGTAGCTACATCATGAATAAGAAGCACAGCCCAGAGAATCCAAAAGCGATTATAAGATAAAGTTAAAACATCACACACAATAGGAAGCCCGGCCTATTCAAATTCTAAACCCTTTTGTTCATATTGTTGTTTTTCATGTGTGAGTCATCGTTCATTGTTAAAAAGTGGTCACCGCGAAGGCCATTGTTAACGATTGCTATTGTCGAAATTTGAGGCACTTTATCTGATAATTTCTATTTTTATTCATTTATTTCTAAACAAGTCCAAATCAATAGCTATAAAAAGACTAAGCTAGTCCTCTCAACCCTTGTCTGAACTGGTCAACTAATATATTTAAGTATTTTTTTGTAAAATATAAAATTTAATAAACAATGTTCTTGAGAAGTTTTGATTTTAAACGAAGGGGGGGGCAAATTTCCTAGGGTGGCGAAATTCCAGGGGGGGGGGGCAATTTCCTGTGCAGCCAAAACACGGCGTGCGAGGTCTGGGGACCATGGGGAAAATCCCGCGTGGGAGAGAACAAGCAAGCGAGGGGTCGTTATATTTGAGTTGTCAAAATATCAAATATTCGCGCCATACTTTGTGTGAGGCTTAGCTTAGTTTAGGTAGAATACATTCAAATTATAATAACCTTTGAAGAAGATACTTGTAATAGTGGTTATGGTGGACACTCAGGCCGAAATAGCACGAGTTTGTCGACTTCTGGACTCGGATAAAGCCACAGAAAGAAAGGTATTAAAAATATAAATATTTGGAGATCTCAAATGGAGTAATGGACTAATGCTGTAATGGTAATGATATATGCGTGCGTAAAAGCTCATTTTCGGCTTAGACATTTCATCCGTAGGCAAAGAAATCATTATCCCCCTCACAAGCGAGGGTGATAATCTCGCCAGGGATCCGTTTGTATATATTATATATATTTGAGCGGAGCATGGTCGGACCAACTCGTCTCTGTATAAGGAAGTAAAAGTCGTTTTGGGTGATCCGTTTGAATCGGACAATATTTGGATTTTGGCCGAAGGGTGACCATAAAGAGGTTTTTACGAAGGGTATACATGTTGGCATTTAATATAATATTAGGTAAAAAGAAACTAATAAGGAAAATAAACTGTAGGGGTGGGGTGGTAGTGGTAGAAAAGGCGAGTGATGGGATTATTGCGGATTCGTATTTCTAGTACTGCTGTAAGGTAGAGGCTATTTCAGATACAGTAGAGCACCTAGTCACCAGGACTTTGGTGATTGTTTATATAACATACAGTATATGCTTCGTTCTTTAAAAACCCCGCTTTAAATTTCTGTTTCGATTCAGAAAAGCAGGGTTGTTAAAAGCAGGGTTATATTACTGAATCTAGACAGAAATTTAAAGTGGGGTTTTTAAAGAACGAGGCATATATGTTATTATTATAAACAATCACCAAAAAATTTGATACATGTAATTGGATTTGACTTGTTGGTAAGAACATCTACCCCCCTCAAATTTCTCCACATATTTAGACTTTTCACGAGAATAGTCTTGGGGACAATTGGGAGGTGGTCGCCCCCTTGGCTATCCACTGTCTATAAGAGTAGCAGAGTGTCCATTATACACGTTGATGTTTTTATGAGTTGACTGAATTGATATAAATTGAAGAGTCAACAAAGTCCCTTAGTTTCTGAGGACAGCTTTTTGTTCATATGTACATCACAATTTAAATCCACCATTATGGGTGAAGGCTATTTCAGATACAGTAGAGCCAGGCCTGAATATAATTTTTTGGAGCTTGTCGGACACGATGTCCGGCCACAGAGTAAATCGGCCGGACAAGACCACTTTTCTGTCGGACACGGTTTGTTAATTTTATCCACGAATCGTTTTAGCATTCATGACACTAAATAATTTTGCCTTATGTAATTCAGTGTGATAAATGTTGTATATTAATAGCCTTGTCGCCAATACAGCGAACAACGCTGGTCTATAAGTGGTCGAGTCGGCCGGACATTGATGTCCGGCAGCAGCTCCAAGTCGCCGGTCACAAGACGAATTAACGCCGGACAATGTCCGGTGTCCGGCGGTAATATTCAGGCCTGAGTAGAGCACCTAGTCACCAACTCGATAATTTAAGATTTCAGATAATTTGCGTGGGCTCCGGCTGACTGTCAATGACATCGACTGTCAAAAAATTTTAAAATGTGTTGGTCAGCGGCTAAATGTAATCAAGTGTCTTAATGTTCTAGCACCATGTGAATGATCATGTATTATGCAATATATGTAAAATGGCGGAAGCTCCTGCTCCTCCTGATCTTTCAACTTATGAATCTGAGACTCACTTTGCATTAGGAGTCACCAAAAATAAGAGAAACAAAATTTCCTGAATGGAAAAATTAACTGATTAAAATATTCTGTACTTATTAAAAGGGTCTATGATTCTAAGAAATGTTTCAATTTAGAGTTGTTTATCAATGTATCTCAAGATATGTTGTGTGCCATATACAGTATATTATTCTGATTTAGTAGTAACACAATTTTGCGATTTTTCTTCAGATTACTTTTAAAAACTCGCCTCATACATGTCCAATACCGACCATCGGACACCGATGGACAAACTGTTGTCTGATCGACTCCGTCGGACACGATGGACAAAGCGTAGACCGATGGACTCCGTCGGATATGATTGATCCATCGGACAAGTCAGTTTACCGTCGGACACATACCTGTACCGGTATTTGTCCGATGGAATAGTTAATGTTAAAGGCCGCAATATCCAAGGGTGCGCGAGTGACCTGAACAAATATCAGCTTGGACAAATATTTGTCCGATGGAATAGTTAATGTTAAAACGCGATATCTAAGTCTCCACGTTACAAATATCAGCTTGTCCGATGGATCCGATCGGACAAGTCAGTTTTCCGTCGGACAAATATTTGTCCGATGGAATAGTTAATGTTAAACCGCGATATCCAAGTCTCCACGTTTGTGCGGTGGAACGGATGCATACAATGGCTCAGTTTTCCGTCGGATAAATATTTGTCCCATCACAAATGTTTGTCTGATATATTTGTATATGTGTGTTTCCTCATTCTCCAGAAAACCCCATCATGTAAAACCGCGGCGTTGACAAATGTTTGTCCCATATATAATTTGTAGGTAATATTTGGTATTTCAATAAGTTGCATTTTTCGCAACTGGTCCCGGTTTGGTCTTAAAATGTATGTATTCCAACACTCGAAATTTTCCTTCACCATAAATCCTGAGAATATATATTTGTATATGTGTGTGTTTCCTCGTTCTCCACAAAACCCCGGCGTTGACAACTCAGTTTTCCGTCAGATAAATATTTCTCCCATCACATAAATATTTCTCCCATCACAAATGTTTGTCCAATATGTATATTTGTATATGTGTGTGTTTCCTCGTCCTCCAGAAAACCCCATCATGTTAAAACTGCGACGTTGACAACTCAGTTTTCCGTCGGATAAATATTTGTCCCATCACAAATGTTTGTCCGATATATTTGTATATGTGTATATGTGTGTGTTTCCGCGTTCTTCAGAAAACCCCATCATGTTAAAACCACGCCGTTGACAACTCAGTTTTCCGTCGGATAACTATTTGTCACAAATGTTTGTCCGATATATATATATATATATATATATATCTATATATTTGTATATGTGTGTGTTTTCTCCTTCTCCAGAAAACCCCATCATTGTTATAAAAACCGCTGCGTCGACAACTCAGTTTTCCGGCACAAAAACATTTGTCCCATCACAAATGTTTGTCCGATATACATATATATCGCAGTTTAACATTAACTACAGTATTCCATCTGACAAATATTTGTCCGATGGAAAACTGCCTTGTACGATGGATCCATCGGACAAACTGATATTTCTTCAGCTCACTCGCGCACCCTTGGATATTGCGGTTTAACATTAACTATTCCATCGGACAAATATTTGTCTGACGGAAAACTGTTTAGTCCGCTGGATGAATGAATGAAGACTTTATTTAACGAGAGTTACACATGCCAGTTTACACTGATAAATTTGTGGCTCTCAAACTATACTAGTACAGACATTAAACTAAAAACTAAAGTTTATATACATGTACTATAGATATTACTAAAATCTGGTAGAAAGATTATTGTGCTATATTACTCTATTATATATAAGATCATATGATAAAGTGATCAATGTTTTCGTAGATCTCCTTAAAAAGTAGTTTCATGCTATGTTTAAATGATGCCACCGTCCCCTTATCACGTACTGACTTAGGCAACTGGTTCCATTGTTTTATGGACGTAACAGTAAATGTACGACCGTCTTCAGTTTCTCGCTTGTATTTGGGGCATAGGAAATTTAAATTACAATATCTAGTAGCTCTACTGTTTACACTGGAATTCAACTTCAACATATTCTCCAAATATTCCGGACCCATTTAAAATATAGATTTTCGGACCCATTTAAAATATAGTTTGTCCATTGGAGTCCGATGGCCGGTATTGGACATCAATCGTTCCGGTCCTGCGGAAGATTTTTCTGATTGGAAATTAGCCTTTACACGGACAGCTATCCCAATTCGGATCGTTCTCGAAAGCCCGAGTTGCTGCCCTCATGTTCGGGAAGTACTGCTCTTTGGGGACCTAGACAAGGCCTGCAGGACGATCGCCTCTCTGATTGTGCAGGCTACAAATAAAATGGCGGAGCATGTTTGTCAATTCTTCCATTGTTAATGGTTGGAGAACATTGCGACGTTTAGAGCACGAAAGAATCGTGCTGTGCTGGAGACGATTTTGTTCATGGACCTTCAGGCTTCATGTTTGGAAACCTCCAGTTTATTCGGATAATGCAGTTTATTCGCATGCGTGTTTATTCGGATCGCAATCCCAAAAATGTTTACATGGCTATTTTCGATCGCGATAGCCCACCGATCGCGATCGCAAACCACCTCGTGTTTACACGACAAAAATTATTGGGATCGCGATCGCAATCTCGATAATTTGGCTCCGTGTAAACGGGGTTACTGACTCACGCTCACCTAATAAATATATACATGATGGACAATGCCTCATGATTGGAAAGTAGCCTGCAGTGTTAAGAAGATTCTAATCATTCACTTCATTTCTATCCTGAATTTTGATTGGTTACTTTACCTGCAAATAACTGACTGCACATAATTTTCTGAGCATGCGCACTAACAACAGCTGTTTCAAATCATTTTCGCAACCTTGTTTGTTTTCACCACAGCGGCCCAAGCTCGTTGTGCACCAATTTGTGTTTATATTGGAATTTATTCGATTTGTCAAAATTAGAGGATATATTTTCATCTATTACTTGCAGTTTATCGCTAAATTCTAGAATACCCGTCCACTTTCGCTATTTGCATCTTTTGCAGTTAGTAAAACGGTCAAATTACGGAAAGTTCATCATATACAATTGCTTCGTTCTATTTTAAAACCCCATTTAATTTGATAACTATCAACAAGTACACACAATATAAACCTTCGACATTACACAGTGTATTTAAACAGATTTTAAAGCAACCTGGTTTCTATTTCTGCCTTTAAATGGGTTTCAAAAGTGGATATATTAGTATACCGCCAACGGGTTCGAAGTATAATGAACAGAATGACGCCAAGTTTCACAACGACGAATATTACGACACAATAAACATCTAAGTAGAACAACAAGGTTTATGTTTATTTTGTTGAGTATTCATAGGTATAATGTTTGATATAAACAATGTGGCCATTATATTGCATTAATGTCGCACTGCAACTGAGCAATTCTAGAATACCTGTCAACGTTTGAACCCATTTAAAGGCAGAAATAGAAACCAGGTTGCTCTAAAATCTCTTTAAATATAATGTCGAAGGTTTATATTGTGTGTACTTGTTGATAGTTATCAAATTAAATGGGGTTTTAAAATAGAACGAAGCAATTGTATATGATGAACTTTCCGTAATTTGACCCTTTTACTAACTGCAAAAGATGCAAATAGCGAAAGTGGACGGGTATTCTAGAATTTAGCGATAAACTGCAAGTAATAGATGAAAATATATCCTCTAATTTTGACAAATCGAATAAATTCCAATATAAACACAAATTGGTGCACAACGAGCTTGGGCCAGCTGTGCTTTAACAGGGGGTAAAAGCTATGAAGATGAAATTTTCGCACGACAAGATATTTTACAATTCTTCTCAAGAGATTCCAAGGATCACAAATATGTAAAATTCCCAAACTCCGTGTTTGTTTCAAGGGTGGTTTGAAAAGTGGGTGGGCGGGCGGAAAGGGGAGAGGCGGACTTGTTTCAATATTATTATATATTTGGCGCGATGTTTTGTTTTATTAAATCCGTCAAAAGGCAGAGTAGAGAAGACTGATGATCACAAGGCAAACTGTTTGGATATCGTTTCGGTCACTACGTTTACAGTATAGTCGAGAGCGAATGGACTAATTTGGAAAGTCAGACTCTTGTCTGACCCAGTAGGAGCAACCATCAAAACATCTCGTCCTCAACTACTTTTCGTTGGTTTTCTTTAATTGATTTGAAACCAAGCTTCCCTAAACCGAACTCGATAGCTCATTGAACATTCATCCTTATCTAAACATCCAATCATGAATTTGACGTCAGAGAAGCTTGGCCTTGGATAAATATCAGGCACACCTCCGACCAAAATGCAGGTCGGTAAAAATGGCGCGAAGCAGGTTAGAGGGGGTTTGAGAAAGTCTAGTGAAATCCCTGCAGAATGGAAGCATGCCGTAATAACATGCAGTGTTTAAATCAGTATCAAAAACAGACCCGTCTAACTATATACTTACGTTATCGGAATGTTTTTGCCCGAACCGGGACCGCATTTAAACCGAAACTCTGACTAATTTTTCTTTTGCTTTTTCTTCTTTATTAATCTTTATCTTCTGCTGCAAATCGAGTACCTGTTTTTTTGCAAAATCCTTGAGCGTACTATCCACCACAATGTCTATACCTATCTACAAGAAAATAAATTGCTCTCGGCTTACCAATCAGGTTTCCGTCCTATGCATCCCACTGACACATGCCTAACGGTTGTCACTAATACCTTGATGTTCAATATGGATAAACAAACTGGTATGATCTTAGACCTGAAAAAGCTTTTGATACGCTTGACCACGATAAACCTCTCGAGAAAATGTTTAACTTGGGCTTCACCAATTATTCTTCACCAATTATTCACCAATTATTCAATTATTCACCAGTTTTTATTAATTTCTTATTTGAAATTAAAGTTATTACTTGTGAGAGTTTAATAATTTTAATTCCATATATATTAATTCTTTTTCAGCAAAATTCTGTAAAACTGAAAAACCTTTTAACTGAACCTGAGATCCAAAGATTACTTGACAGAAATTCAGACAGTGGCAAAAAGAATGTAGTAAGCTGGGAATATGTGTTTCAATCTGTTAAAGTATACGTTGATAGAGAGATTAATTTGCTGATAAACCAAAAGCCCAGAAATTCTCAAACAGTGTCATCGATAGTCGCAAACAACAAAGAGAAGAGGAGAAAGGTACGTTACATTGTAACATAGATATACGTAGATCTTTATTAAACAAGACGCCCACTAGGCGTTAACTTGGGCTACTAATTTTAGGGACATGGCGCGCATATTGCCTGCGGAGATGGGTATGCATTGGTGGCATGTTAGACAGTTGGAATTAGAAAACCCGCTCACTTGTCTTATATTACCAAGGATAATATTTAATCATCAGGCCACTGAAGGCATTGTGCAGCGCTCGCAGACTAGCCTCCCCATGCAGAACGCCTGACACGCAGGCGAAAAATGCTATATTTTTTCTAATATCTGTATTATCTGTTCGATTGAAGGTCTTCGTGTGTCAAAATTCATATAAAAATCAACGGCAAGGTATACGAAACATATCTGTTACGAAATTACATCGGTTTAATGGACATAAAAGCATTAAATCATCGGGTATTAAAACGACGAATAGATCTTGAAGCCATATATGTCCTTTGATTTTAAAGACGAGTCTCGCTTTAATCGCTTACGCATTTTCTCATATAACATCTGATCTTCACATTTTAAGTAGACGAAACCTACAGCGTTCGATTCGCCAGATTCAAATGATCATTTCGATGTAGAATTGATTTAAATCGGACAAAAACACAACATTTCATGCTTGATATTACGGAGTTTCACGGGATATAAAATGTCAACACAGTATAATAATATTTCCCTGTCCTTCGGCTGTCCATTCCGTCTTCACGATTGAACTCTCATCTGTGTTTCTCTCGTCTTGGAGAGAATCTTTGCAATGGTTTGCGGGTTTACAGGTCTCGTAAATGCTTTTCAGTTTTCAGACTGCGATTCATTGACAACAAGGGTGAAGGCAAGGAACATTGAGGCAAGACCCTGGGTACGAGTTATTGCACAATTTTGCAATTTTGTGGAACCCCGAGAAAAATACTAATAATAATAATAAAAATAATAATAACGAAGCTGGTTTTAAGACTTGGTGCTACCACAGGTAGCCCAAGTAAATACTCAAAAACACGTTTGATTTTACATCAAAAGAATATATGTATACAATATTATATTACTTATTTAACGAATTTATGCAAAAAATAAAATCAGACATATTGTTGTCGTGTGTTGATTATGGGATTTGGGATCTAGGGTTTCCCCAGAGCACTTTCCGTTGCTGGCTGTCTCAGTCTATTCCGTGTCAGCGGAAGTGACAGGCCTTCATGACCCTTTGATGGACTTGACTGTAGTTGCTCACCGGATGGACAGCCGTGTACATCTTTCTCACCCAAGGCCGTTGCTCCATCCTTCACTTGCTTATTGTCCCGTCATGTGGGCACGATTGTCGTGCCGCCGTGCGCTGTTCCTGTCTTCGCTTAACCTGAGGTTTGCCCATTGTTGGGCGTGGTCGCCGTGGCGGTTCATCCCTCCCCTGGTGAGACTTCCACTCCTCCAGTAGATCAGCCTGGTGTTATTACTGCCGTTGGTGATGCTTCCTCTTCTCCAAAACATCATACTGATGTTATTACTGTCGTTTTTGCTTCTGTTATTACTGCTCGTTATTGTACTACAGTGGTGACACCTTCATTCATCCAGGTGGTTGTCATGGGGTTCGGACTGCCCCTGTTGATGCCTTAACTCCTTCAGAAGGTCGTACTGGTGTTGTTACTACTGTTAATGATGCTTCCACTCCTCTAGACCTTCTTACTGCCGCTGTTAGTGCATCCATTTCTCCAGAAGGTTGTACTGAATATGTTATTACTGCCGTTGGTGGTGCCTGCATTCCTCTGGTAGGTCGTATACTGGTGGTCTTGCTGCTGTTATTGGTGTTATTACCGTCCGTTGTGTTATCACCGTCCATTCTGTTATGGCCGTGGGTAGTGTTATCGCCGTGGGTATATTATGTTATCGCCGTTGGTATATTGTGTTATCACCGTCCGTTGTGTTGTCGCCGTCTATGATGTTATCACCGTCCGTCGTGTTATCGCCGTGGGTATATTGTGTTATCACCGTCTGCTGTGTTATCGACGTGGGTATATTGTGTTATCACCGTCCGTTGTGTTATCGCCGTGGGTATATTGTGTTATCACCGTCCGTTGTGTTATCGCCGTGGGTATATTGTGTTATCACCGTCCGTTGTGTTATCGCCGTGGGTATATTGTGTTATCACCGTTTGCTGTGTTATCGACGTGGGTATATTGTGTTATCACCGTCTGCTGTGTTATCACCGTGGGTATATTGTGTTATCACCGTCCGTTGTGTTATCGCCGTCCATGCATTCTGTTATCGCCGTGGGTTGTGTTATCGCCGTGGTTATATTGTGTTATCACCGTCCGTTGTGTTATCGCCGTGGGTATATTGTGTTATCACCATCCGTTGTGTTATCGCCGTGGGTATATTGTGTTATCACCGTCCGTTGTGTTATCGCCGTGGGTATATTGTGTTATCACCGTCCGTTGTGTTATCGCCGTCCATGCATTCTGTTATCGCCGTGGGTTGTGTTATCGCCGTGGTTATATTGTGTTATCACCGTCCGTTGTGTTATCGTGTCCATTCTGTTATCGCCGTGGGTTGTGTTATCGCTGTGGTTATATTGTGTTATCACCGTCCGTTGTGTTATCGTGTCCATTCTGTTATCGCCGTGGGTTGTGTTATCGCCGTGGTTATATTGTGTTATCACCGTCCGTTGTGTTATCGTGTCCATTCTGTTATCGCCGTGGGTTGTGTTATCGCTGTGGTTATATTGTGTTATCACCGTCCGTTGTGTTATCGTGTCCATTCTGTTATCGCCGTGGGTTGTGTTATCGCCGTGGGTATATTGTGTTATCACCGTCCGTTGTGTTATCGTGTCCATTCTGTTATTGCCGTGGGTTGTGTTATCGCTGTGGGTATATTGTGTTATCACCGTCCGTTGTGTTATCGCTGTGGGTTGTGTTATCGTCGTGGGTATATTGTGTTATCACCGTCCGTCATGTTATCACCGTGCGTAGTGTTATTCGTGGGTATAGTGTTATCGCCATGGGTTGTTTTATCGTCGTGGGTTGTGTTATCACCGTCTGCTGTGTTATCACCGTGGGTATATTGTGTTATCACCGTCTGCTGTGTTATCGACGTGGGTATATTGTGTTATGGCCGTCTGCTGTGTTATCGACGTGGGTATATTGTGTTATCACCGTCTGCTGTGTCATCACCGTCCGTTGTGTTATCACCGTCTGTTGTGTTATCACCGTCTGCTGTGTTATCACCGTGGGTATATTGTGTTATCACCGTCTGTTGTGTTAGCACCGTCTGCTGTGTTATCACCGTGGGTATATTGTGTTATCACCGTCTGCTGTGTTATCACCGTGGGTATATTGTGTTATCACCGTCCGTTGTGTTATCGCCGTGGGTATATTGTGTTATCACCGTCTGATGTGTTATTGCCGTCCGTTGTGTTATCACCGTACGTTGTCTTATGTACTGCCTATATCGCCTGTACTGTATGTATCGCAATAAAGTGATGAACCGCAATACTGTCAGTCAAATGCGGGATACCATCCCAAAGAAGTGGTGGAATAACATTAAATTAATGTCTGGACTATTGAAGCCCGCGCCACTCTCAAGAATTACTATTGACAGATCTGTATTGAGGGAATACCTATAGTCGAAGCGATCAATGACTCTTTTAGTAATGTTGCTGGTGATATCCCGCCTCTTGAATTCACACCCATTTCTGTACATACTGTAACACCCCCAACGAGTGCATCATTAGCCCAGAACCTGTTGAACGTTCGCTATCGGCCATCAATACAAATAGAACAAGTCTATAGTGGACCGGACGAAATTCTTAACTGGGTTCTGAAGAACTTCACACCAGTTATGTTATGCCGTTCTGTGCGTTCTAATGTTCTGTACCGTATTTTCAATTTGTCTATTAACCTAGGTTACGTCCTTTCATTGTGGAAGTGTGCCAGCGTTCTGCCCTTAGGGAAAGTTCCCCAGCCGTGCTCCATTGATAGCGACCTCAGGCCCATTTCTTTAACCGCTGTCCTAAGCAAAGTGCTTGAATCTTTCATGTTTAATTGGCTGGCTTCCATCATAATGCCTTACATGCATTGACCCATTCCAGTTTGGTGGCGTCAAGAAATCCTCCACTAACCACGCCCTTGTCCACCTCATCCATCAATTGTTGTACGCAATTGAGACACCCAAGACATTGGTTTGGTGCTGTCTGATAGACTTCTCCAAAGCCTTCGACAGGAATGACCACAATATTCTACTGCATAAACTTGAACTTCTTAGCTCCCCTCCTGTCCCACTGAACTGGTACGCTGACTTCCTACGAAACCGTCAACAGCGCATAAAGCTGGGTCAATCCAGATCCAGCTGGATGACAAAACCAGAGAACCAAACTTGTACCATTGTTCTTTCTCGTCATGGTAAATGACTTGTCGACCGTACGATTTACAAAGTCATCATCCGCTATTGATTCATTTACTCTGCAGCAGGAGATAGACAATATTACCCAGTGATCGTCTGATAATAACATGAAACTGAACGTGCAAAAGATCATCTGACCTCAAGTGAGGAAAGCACATCGATTACATACAGTATGCTCTAAAGCTAGCAAGCGCTTGTACGCTCTACGGACGCTAAAACGAAGCGGTGTTCCTCCGGGTGATCTTCAACGGCGTGCCGTTCGAACAATTCATCCACACTTAACATGCAGTCAAGGACTACGCAAGCTAAACTTATCGACTCTCTTCGACAGAAGGGAGTCTTTGTGCCGGTCTTTCTTCATCCGGTTCTAATTCAGTCTAATTTAGACAAAGTTGAATAGGCATTTATTAATAAAAGAACGTTTAAATTGTCATTCAGTAACTTGAATTGTATGATGTATATTGATGCAATATTTGTCTATTAGTTAGTCACCTGTTATACACTTGTTTTGTTTTAAAGGCAATATTTATTGCTGCAACAAGTTCAATTATAAATGTTTAATTTTGAGAGAAAAGAAAGAAAGATAAAATGGGATATTTTCAAACCTCATAATTTTTTGATTGCTAATATCTTGGATTTGATGGCGTAACACTCTGTATCTTAAGCAATTATTGCCTATTATATCCCTGAATTTGTTGTTTGATTCATCTGTAATTTTCTTTCAGGAGGTGACCACGTTGTTAAAGTTCGTTTTGAAAGTTGCAGATGAACGTGAGTGTTTTTAAAATATTGAAATAATTTATTTTCAATATTGCGTGATTAATATACAGGGTTTGTTTGTTTGTTAATGGCGGTGAGAATATAAACATGCATGATAATAAATTAAACGTATACATGTAGTTATTAAATATAAACAATACTACTGCTAAGTTCTCGAAATACTGACTGTTAGGGGTGCACCGGATTTAGTATCCGGCCGGATAGTGGATAATCTCACTATCCGGTATCCGGTCGGATATTTTCTATTAAGGCGCATTTGTGTTAATTTAAATATAATAAAAATAGACATCAATAGAACAAAACAGCAATATTGAGCTTGTTTACTGTTATCTATCTTCTTAAACAGACAAAAGATATCAACTTGCAAAAAACTAAGTTCAGCAAGTAACAAGTACTAACATTTGCAAGCAACCGTTAGGCGTGAGCGTTTTAACGCGTATGTTTACGTTTCAAATGTGCGAGTTTGTATCCGACTTTCGTGACAGTTTCCAAGTTCTTGGTTAAAGTGCCTATCCTGGGTTTGGGGATTTTACATATTTGTGATCTTTGGATTCTCCTGAGAAAAATTGTAATATATCTTGTCGTGCGAAAATTTCATCTTCATGCCCTTTTCCCCCGATAAACACAGGAAGTGACGTCAACGCAGGAACACGCGATATTTTGCGGAGTGATTCAGCAATGAAATACAGCGAAAGTTTGGCTTTGAAATTTAAACAGCCTGTTTAGACAAAATCCACTCAATTCCTAAGCATTCGCTGTTGAATAACGCTGCAAAATATTGCGTGTCCCTGGGTTGACGTCATTTCCTGTGAACTTTAGCAGGGGCAAAAGGAATGAAGATGCAATTTTCGAACGACAAGATATATTACATTTCTTCTTGGTAGAACCCACAGATTACGAATATGTAAAATCCCCAAACCCCGGATAGGCACTTTAAATACACAAACGTGATGTTCAAAGGGGATCTTTGTCGTGCTTACACTGTAACCAATGACATATTATTGCTTTAAAAAGCGGATGATTTTTCGGATGATTTTTCGGATGATATAAAGCATGCGCTATACGAAAGTCGTATCGTCTGAACGGCCTCCCAACCGACAATCACATCTGTCACGTTGGATCTTGTAAACAGGCCTTAAGGTAATTTTGTGTTCCCAAATAATAACATATTCAAAGTGCCACTGCTCCTGGAGATTCCTTTGAAGCTGCCAAATCTCAGAGTCAAAATTCACCAAGTTGCCCCAGTTTCCCAGATTCCCAGTCCTACGACTTTTTCATTTTTCTGCAATTCTGGTGTCCTGTTTCATCATGGGCCAGACATAACAACTTGGGGATGCTTGATGATGGTACTAACATTTGGCCATGTTCTTGAGTGGTAAACAATGCCTTTTCGTTTTTATGTGAAGAGATATGCGGTTTCAAAGACGGTTAGGTGATCTGTGTCAGTGTGAAATCGTCAATGTTGTCGACTAAATATTGCACTCTATCTCGTGTCGTTATGCCCAGAGCATCTTGGGCTTTATTACAATTTTACTGAGAGCGTCGGGAATCACATTATCGCATCATTTGACGAATTCCAACTGGGGTTGAAACTCGGAAATATCTCGGAACATGGTTGTTCGTCTGCCAAATGGATCTTTTACTTCTAGCATTTTCAACGATGGCTTATGGTTGGTGCGAAGACGAACTTTCTTACTTCGTAATAAGTAGTAACGGTAATGTCATGCGATCTTATTATCTATGACATACAGGTAATGTAACCGGACACAAACCAGTGGGATTCACGTTGTTGTCGTTATACGCTGTACTGGAGACTAAGAAAGTTATAAGGAATAAATACATACGATATTAACATGGTGTCAGAAGTGGGATATTAAGATGTGAGTGGAAACAAAGTTGCGTAGTGAAACTAAACGTTAACGTTTGAATTAAACGAGAATTTGAGATGGCAGAATCGAGTAGAGTACCTGGTCCATTGTCCCTCGAGACAAGAAATATGGCAGAAAACTGGAGACGTTTTATTCAGCAAATTTATTTGGTAGCGTATGAGAAGATGAAAAAGCCAGACAAAACTAAAGTGAGCATGCCGGACCGAGTGCAATCGAGGTATTTAATACGTTCCAATTCGAAGAAGGAGCCCGGAAGTATTCGACCATGTGAAAGAGAATGTCTCGTACGAGAGGTATGTTTTTAATCAACGCGATCAGAAAGATCTAGAGTCGATAGACCAGTACATTACTGAGCTAATTAATCTGTCGAGACATTGTGAATTTGGTTCACTGAACGATTCTCTCATTCGTGATCGAATTATTTGTGGTGTTGCATCTGATGACCTGCGTGGACGGCTTCTGAGACAAGTTGACCTAACACTTAAAGCTGCAACTGACATGTGTCGAGCGCATGAGAGTAGCCATGAGCAGATAAAGCTAATCACTGGGTGTGAAAAGAGAGTAGAAGCCTTTCAGCATAAAAGTAAACAAAGCGGTAATAGAAGTTTCAAGAATCGTATACAAGCAGTTAAGGAATGCAAATTTTGTGGATTAAAACATAAATTTATCATCCAAGCACCTGTCCAGCATTCAAGAAAACATGTAATAAGTGTTGCCAAAAGAATCATTTTGCCAGAAAATGCCAGAAGAAAGGTAAACAAGAAAACAAAAAGAATGTTACCACTGTAGAGCAAGAATCAGATAGCAGCAACAGTGACACAGATGATGAAACAGGCCACAGATATTTCACCGATTCAGTGTGTATATCGAAGGTAAAAGAAATAGAGCACAAACAACAAAACTGTCGTATGGTAAAGTTAATGATTGGAGGAAAACCTGTTAAGATGAAAGCTGACACTGGAGCAGAAATTAAAGACCGGAAAATAACATCGAAACCATTGCAGAGGATGAAGAACAAGCTTTGTGGATGGCTTGGACCAGAAGTTAAACCTGTTGGCAAGGTACGCTTGCGCACTGAATATCAAGACCACAAGATAAGGCTGGAATATGTTGTGGTAGACAAATAATTCACACCGCTACTTGGATTTAATTCCTGCCTCGACCTTGATGTATAATCAAGTTCACACATAAAGTGGACATGGTGAAACCTACTGACCAACCTAAGGATGACATCAAGCAAGACCCTGTCTTAAATAATTATTTGGACCGATTTGAAGGTCTAGGAGAACTCAGCAAAGAAGTCCACCTAGAGGTCCACCTGTTGTACACTCCCAAGAAGACTACCAGTAGCATTAATGGAGCCAGTAAAAGAGAAGTTGGAGCAGATGGTAGCTGATGGAGTAGCTGTGAAAGAGGATGGTCCATCAGATTGGGTGAATTCGATGCTAGTGCTAGACAAGCGAAAAAATCAAAAAAAGAAGAAAAAGGGTAAAGTTTCTGAGAAAGAGCCACCATCAGTCGATGATATCAGGATATGTATTGATGCAAAAGACCTAAACCGAGCACTTAAAAGACAACACTATCCGACACCTATACCATCGAAGAAATTGCAACAAGATTACATGGCTCAGAAGTATTCACAACACTAGATGCACGGTGTGGTTTTTGGCAGATAAAGCTTGACGAACAAAGCTCTAAGCTGATCACCTTCAATACACCCTGGGGACGATATTGCTTTCTCAGAATGCCTTTTGGTATATCTCCAGCTCCTGAGATATTCCAGAAAGCTATGCATGATGTGTTTGAAGGCATACCAGTGGAAATTATTGCTGATGACCTGTGAATGAATGAATGAATAAACTTTATTTTATTTTTTTATTTATTTATTTAAACTATATTCAGCACTATGACTGGTATCCATAGGGGCCCTGCATATAAATAATTAAGTATAATTACAATTATAAAAGTTATAAAAGTTAGTTCAACCAAATAAGTAGTATAATATTTACATATAAAAACCTAACTGTTACAAATTATATATTGGTTAAACATTAAAAACTAAAACACCAAACTAAAAACTATGTCTTTGAATAAGATTCTTAAAATTAGATAAGGACACTGCATTTTTTATTTTAGTTGGAAGAGTGTTATAAAGCAGTGATCCAGAATATCTAAAGGTCTTCTTGCCTAGATTAAGTTTTGGTTTTGGTAGATGCAGGTCGTGTTTCCTTCTGGTATTATACGAATGAATATTGGAGTTCCTTGTAAAATATTCACTTAAGTATACTGGGACTAAATTATTCAGGCACTTGAATACCAAAACACATTTATGAATTTGTCTCCGAGTCGATAAATCTACCCAATTTAAAATATGAAACGTATTTCTTGAGCTATTTCGTTGTAGTATTATATGTGTGTCTCAGGCGAGAGTACAGAAGAACATGACAGGAGCTTGGCATTAGTTTTGGAGAGAGCAAGACGAGAGAATCTCATTTTCAACCCAAAGAAGGCGAAACTACGCGTCAACGAACTGCGAAGTACCATTTGTGGGACACATCCAAACACCACAAGGGCTAAAACCAGACCCACAGAAAATCAAGGCAATCACCGACATGCCACCACCAACCGATAAAACTGGTGTTAAGCGGTTCCTAGGCATGGTTAACTGCCTTACAAAGTTTATTCCTGATCGATCAACAATTGAAGAGCCATTACGAAGGCTCACTCAAGATCAAGTAGCATTTGTATGGGAGGAACCTCAGCAGAGAGCAATAGATGCACTGAAGAAGCTGGTAACAACTGCACCAATTTTGGCATATTTTGACAACAACAAAGAAGTTACTTTATCTGTCGATGCTAGCTCAACAGGTCTGCATGGGTGCAGAAATACGTCAGGAGGAACACCCAGTAGCTCACGCTTCAAAAACGCTAACTGACACTCAGAAGAGATATGCTCAAATTGAAAAGGAACTACTAGCTATTCAATTTGGAGCTGAACGCTTTCACGCATACATTTATGGACGACCAGTAGCTGTATAGAAACAGACCACAAACCTTTGGAAACAATATATCTCATGCCCCTGAATGAAGCACCACCTAGATTGCAAAGAATGCTTCCTCAAGTTACAGTAATACAACCTGACAGTCAAATACCGAAAAGGGAAAGAACTCTATGTTGCAGACACACTGAGCCGAGCTCAATTGCCAGAAATGGAGTAAGATGAAGATGATATTGAAATTAACTTAGTGACCAACTTACAGCTAGATGACTCGAGTATCAACAAGTTAAAGTTACACACGCAAGCAGATTCAGTTCTTCAACAACTACAAAAGACAATCATTGAAGGGTGACCAGATGACAGACATAATGCACCTCTGGAAATTCGAAGCTATTGGTCCCATCGAGAAAATTTGAGTTGTAGTGATGGACTGATATTCAAAGAGCACAGATTGGTAGTTCCAAAGACCCTCCAAAGAGAGACACTTTCTGAGTTACATGGAACACACATGGGAGTGGAAAAGACCCTCAGTTTTGCAAGAGACTATGTGTATTGGCCGGGAATGTCGGCCCAGATCAAAGAAATGGTAGCCAGTTTTAGAAAAAAAACAGCAGAAAGAGCCACTTCGACAACACGATGTACCAGAAGGACCCTGGATGAAGGTTGGAATTGACCTTTTCTCATGTCTAGGAACTAACTACTGCCTATTTACAGATTACCACTCAAAGTTCTTTGAAATCAACCAGCTACAAGACCTGAATTCCTCTTCAGTAATCGACAAGTGCAAACAACAGTTTTCTCGACATGGTATCCCTGAGAAAGTATTTACAGATAATGGTCCACAGTTCGCTTCCTACGAATTTAAGAAGTTTGCATGTGAATGGAAATTTATCCACACCACAAGCAGCCCAGAATACCCACAGTCAAATGGGATGGTTGAGCGAAACGTCCAGACTTGCAAGAGAATAATCAAGAAAGCAGCAAAAGAGAGCAAATATCCTTACGAAGGGTTGCTGAAGTATAGAAACACTCCCATCGCCGAGGAATTAGGATCACCAGCACAACTACTTATGGGTCGTCGTACCAGAACAACAATCAAACCCTGTTGAAACCTCGAGTCATAGAGCCAGAAAAAGTAATCTCCAAACTCAAAGAAAGGCAGAAAAAGGACAAGCAAGTGTATGATCATGGTGCAAAACCTCTGCCCGAGCTGGAAGTTGGTAATACAGTGAGATTTGAAAACAAAGAAAAAGAGTGGAGAAAAGCTGAGATATTACCACGATCCTACTGTACGTCCTGCGTGATCAGCAAGGAAAACTGTACAGAAGGAACAGGAGACAACTGGTAAAGACAAAAGAGTCAATGAGTAAGATCCCACAATATGAGGAATTGATTATGTTAACACTAGACAGTGATGCGGTACCATCTCAAGGCAATGCCAACCAAGCGACCGAACTAACAACTCGTTTACAAACAAGGTCTGGAAGAGTCATTACCAGACCAAAAAGATTAGTTGAAGAAATCTAGTTAATACGTAAACAATTAACTCATTCATCAAGATTTTAGTTTAGTAAAATAAAACGGACAACAATATACAATGGAACAACCAACACTAGAGCTTATATAATATATATATATTATTACTCCATGCGCAGTTACACCTGTAGGCTTAAGCGTTCTATATCTTAATGCAAGAAGTTTGAAAGTATTTGTTCCGCACGACGGAAACCCTTCCAGCAAAGTATGCAAAGCAACTATTCTACAACAGTTGGTTTACCGCCTTTCCTATGACGTCATCTGTATTAGCGAAACTTGGCTAACTGGTTATTCCATCTACCGCAAAGACAGGACAGGAAAGATTGGCGGAGGCGTACTTATTGCGGTCAAGTCTGAAATCCATACCAGACGTCGATCAGACCTCGAGAGAGACAACATCGAACTGGTAGTCGTCGAACTTACTAAGGATAATAGTAAACCAATTATCCTCTATTCGCTCTATCACCCAGAGTCTGGTCCTGTGGACTTTCAACACCTCAACTCGTCGCTTCAAGAAACTCCTGAATCGGCCTGCAATATCGTGGTTGGCGATTTTAATCTCCCGGACATTGCTTGGTCGTCTGATGAATGTATACTCCAACTAATGTCGGTGGATCATCGGAGGTCGAAGCATTTTGTGATCTGATGGGCGATAACTTCCTTCAACAGTTCATTAAAGGGCCTCTTGTGCAACTGTTCTGAAGTGATTGACTACGTCTCTACGTCCTCTCCTGTGCAAAGCGAATTTCCCTCGGATCATTTCCTGGTTGACTTTGTTATCCGGCTGAAGTTTAAACGAGCTAAGCGGGTGCAGCGCAAGGCGTATGATTATAAGCGCGCGAACTTTGATGAACTCAGAAGTGATCTGCAGCGGATGCCATTCGACATCACCCTCTCCGATGATGTTGATATTTGCTGGTCTCAGTGGAAGGATCTGTTTCTGACTGCCGTTGAGAACTGTGTCCCAGTTAAATCTATCAAAGACACTAATTCCCCGCCTTGGATTGACGGAGAGGTTAGGCATCTTATCCGCAAAATGTATAGAGCTCTGCGTAAATACCGTCAATATAAATCGGAAGAACGAAAACTAAAACTTCGCTCCATCAGCCAAGAGGTTAAATCATTAGTCCAACGTAAACATCGCGATTATCTGGTCAGTATTGAAGGCTCATTCAAGACAAACCCTAAATTATTTTGGAGTTACCATAAGGCGATTTTACATCATCGCGCGGGTTTGAATTCAGATAGTATTTACAACGGGCAAACAGCTAAGACCGCCGCCGAAAAAGCTGAGCTATTTAATTCATACTTTTGTTCGGTTTTCACTACTCCAACTGTAAACATCCAACGCAAATGCCATCGTTCTCCCTTGAGCGCTGATTTGGAAATTTCCGAACTTAACCTATCAGTCGAAGAAGTGGCCAATTGTTTATCTAACTTAGATCCGTCAAAAGCCTGTGGTCCCGACGGGATTCCAGCCCGCGTCTTAAAAGAGTGTAGCGTGCAGATTGCGCCAAGTCTCTGTGCATTATTCAACCATTCTCTGCTCACTGGGCGCTTTCCTTCTGAATGGAAGACTGCTGATGTCACTCCGGTCCATAAGAAAGATCTAAAAGAGTCCGCAGAAAACTATAGACCTATCTCCTTATTGTCGGTTGTTAGTAAAGTCATGGAACGCTGCGTCTGCAATAGATTCTATGCTCATGTCTCGCACGTGATTACCCAATTACAACACAGTTTCATGCGAAATCGCTCTTGCGTTACCCAGTTACTGTCTGTTCTTCACTCAATTGGCGAAACTCTTGATAAGAATATTCAGTCGGACGTTTTATACCTTGACTTTGCCAAGGCTTTCGATTCCGTCGACCATGCCATACTTATCGAAAAGCTTAAATGGTATGGAGTAACGGGCAAACTACTTGAATGGTTCACCGACTACCTAAGGGATAGATCACATAGGGTTGTTATAGAAGGCGTCGCCTCTCAGCGCTCATCAGTTACTTCCGGTGTACCTCAAGGCATTATCGCAGGTCCTCTACTCTTCGTTTTATTCATAAACGACTTGCCTGACGTCATCCAAAAAGAAACAGGCGCCGCCCTGTATGCAGACAATACAAAATTATGCCGTACCATTAACTCATTCAGCCACTGCGAGAGCCTTCAGCGTAACCTGACGAGCCTGGTCACCTGGAGCCGCGAATCTAATATCAAGTTCAACGCTTCAAAGTGCAAGGTACTAACAGTAACTCGAAAGAAAACGCCAGTGACCTATGACTATCACCTTGTGGACGTGAAGTGCGGGAAGAAAGGGACCTTAGTGTTCTCATTTCTGATAAACTCTCCTTGGATTCCCATGTTACGTCTGTCGTACAGTAGCAAAAGCAAAAAAAAAGCTCCTCGGTTTATTGAAAAGAACCTGTCCCCTGATTACAGATATCACAGTTCGACGGACATTATACCTATAGCACTCGTTAAATCTCAGATGTGCTATGCTACCGAGGTGTGGTCGCCAGCAACAGTTAAGCTAAAATCCATGGTAGAGAGAGTTCAACGGCGCGCTACGCGGTGGATCCTAAGGTCGAAACCAGGCGAGACGTCGTATCGTTGTGAAATTTGTAATTAAAACCAAAGGGCTTCACTCTGGGCGATTCAAGTAAATGTACAAAGCGTTTTATTTTGTTCAAAACGTTTTTTAGCAGTTCGATTCCGAGATAAATTTCCAGCAAAACAGTGGTAGCGTTTTTTTTTATATGTCGAGTTTTCCCGATTTTATTGACGACCAAAGTTGAAAATGCTGTTTTTCGGATGGATGCTTGGAATCCACGCCGCAGCGAAAGACGTCTTAACCGCACTGGGTGAAGAGGAGGTTGCTCCTGAGACGAAGCGGAGTGAGGCGAAAACTCCCACACCGGACTGACGACATTGAAACGAAACGAAAGGAACTACTAGGACTGGCCGGTGATGGAGTGATCCCAAAGAGCGTGGCGTACATTAACCTGGCCTCTGGGAAAGTCATTGAAAAGATGTACGCCGAATAGGAGCCAAGAGACTGGAAAAAGCCACCGAGTTTCTTTGCGACCAGTTTTTGTCCAAGTTTAGCACCTTGATGGGAGAACTGGACGCTGTGGAGACACCGGAGAATTGGAAGAGTTGAAAGCGGACTCTCGTGAGAAAGGACGTCGAGCGAATGCTTTCTCTTGTCACACCGCTCATCCCTTTCCTTGGAATCCTCTCCGGTGGGATAACGGTGGCGAAACACGTCTTTGACCACAAGTCGAAAGAGTTTGGGGACGCATTAGCGAGAGGACCTTTTTCCAGAGAAACCCCCAAGTGAGAGAAGTGAGGACGACACTATCTACTAAATGGCTTCTGTTTTTGTCTATAAAAACAGAATCAGAATGGGGTCGTTTCTCCCCCTTTGAGATCTACCAACCCATCTCATCGAAAAAGTCACAGAGTCAGGAGATCATCGTCATGGGTCTTCAGAGCGACCTCCTCACACGGATGACCATGCCTCCGAAGGAGACAATGAAGATATCGCGAATTTACAAAGTTTTTCGTATCACCTCTCGGCTTTTAATTTGTCATACACACACACGCACAAGATAGTCAACTCACACGGATGACCATGCATCCGAAGGAGACAGTGAAGTAGATATCGCGAATTTACAAAGTTTTTCGTATCACCTCTCGGCTTTTTGTCATACACACGCACAAGATCGTCAAGACTCTCAAGATGTGCGATATCATCTGAAGGGACACCTGTATTGTCGTAGTGTCTTGAGTGCCCAAACTCTTTGAGAAAGAGGAGGACCTACTTTTTCGTGATTTTCCACTTTGGGACGCGATGAAGGAGAAAGTGTCTCAAGATTGTTGAGAACCACTGGTGGAATGGTGACGTTTTGATCCCCTTGGTTCCTTCGTTTGTAGACACACTTGCTCGCGAGATTGACGCAATCAAAGTCGCTAAAGGAGAGACCAAAGATGGTCGTCTGTTGAACGACGCCACACTCAATGAAAACGTTACCGATCACATTGTTATGCTGGCAATTTTTACCAGCTTACGTTGACCATCTCCTTTGAGTAGACGTAGACAGAGACCTCACCCAGAGTACCCACGTTGGAGGAGAGCAAGAAAGGGAGACCCTTTTCTGTGTGGATCCGGACATTGCCACCACAACAGGCCACTCTTGAGACCTGTTTGGTTCAAGTACGAGGCCACCTTTTCAATGAACCAGCTCAGTCATCTTGTGTGTCCCCAAGACGAATGAATCTCTTGAGAATGTCTCCTGCATCGACGACAAACTCGAAGAAAGATTGAGCGGACCTCACTCGGACACTCACACTCTGGAGGCTAAGGAGCTCTTTGAACGTCTGAGGAAGAGACGACAATTGGATCTCCTAACCTTGTGGGACGGTGACATTTTGTTCTTAAAGAGGTTGAATCTTTAGAAAGGAAGTGACCACACGCGTGTTGGTCTTTGGAGTGGATTGGATCCCAATCTCCTTTCTGAGCGTCTCTCTTTTTCAGCAGCTTTAGCATCTGGCATAGGTGGTTGAAATTTAGACCAACGCCAAGACGCTGCTCTGGAGAGTTCAACAGGGAGAAATTCTCCGCACGAAGCTCCAAGTCGATCAAAGTCTCTTCCGATTGATCGAACATGCAAAGAGCGATCCCCTTGTCGTCGATGTTGAGGCAACCGCGGTCTTGAGGCAACCGCGGTCTTGAGGTTGCTTGCCAACAATTCCGACAGCAATTTGACCTGATAGGCCTCTGTCGATTTGCATGCAAACATTCTACTTGGTAAACCCCTTCCCCTTAAGCTAATCTCATACTGAAACAAAAAGTACGAGATTACTCACTTGAGTAGACGTTTGGTGTTTGACTCCTTTAGAGTCACCACCGCCTAGGCAAAGAGGGAGGGTGTATCCCGTCGTGACGCCTGTCTCTGGGTTGGTGTTCTCAGCGACACCAAAATGAGTAGGAATGTTGAGATCACCCATTGTCCCATCCTCGTTGCGTGTCTTGTGTCATTGTCCCATCCTCGTTGCGTGTTGACTCTCTCCAACTTTATGCCAGTGTCTTTAACCTCACCAGAGATGGGCTTGGAGAAGACCATTTTCTTTGGATAGTATCCCTCAGTGTGTGTTCTCGACGTCTGTCATTTCAACCTCTACTCTACTGTATGTAGAAATCCTTTTAGACCTGTTTGTACGTCCTCGATGCCACGCTATAGAGCATCGTGAGAGTGACGAACGCGCGGAGGGGTGAAACATCCCACCAACGATCACAGCGCTAAAGCTACAGTATAGGCAACACCAAAGAACCCAGCAATGAAGCAAGTCTCTAGCGTTCGATCTACCGAGTCGGAGCTCGTCCCAATCTGAGACAGTCATAGAGAAAGCCAGAGAGAGTGAGGTCCTCCTTTGTACAAAAAAGATCTGGATCGCGCGTGTTCTCAAAGTCCGTCATTTGACCGCTACTCTATCTTGGCTTCTCTTTAGACAATGTTGTTGAGGTGTGGGGACCGCTGACCGTGGGTTAAACTTCGACTGGTGTTGTATCAGTCGAAATATGTGAGGGTTTGGGGTGTGGAGACCAAAGAACATCAGAGAACATCAGGGGGCGACGGGGATCTCTCTGTCCGTGACCCGGGGCAGTCGGTGATCTCTGGTAGCTGACGATGGGGGGGATCACAACATCAGAGGACATCAGAGATTTCGACTGAGGAAAAAAAGGACCTCTAGTGAATCCCATCTACTACTAAACTGAAAAATAAATTTTCGTTTCATAGGCTCTTTAAATACTCTATTATTATTATACTGTATTAGTGGTTTTACCGGAAACCCCCGCAAGGCAAGAGTTACATATATTGGTGAACGAGAGGAAATATTTGATCTCTTAAAGACGCACCTTCAGTATAAGATGATATAATATAATCTTCAGTAAAATGTTTTTCAATATTTTTTATTTTATAGGTGAGCGTTGTCGACTTAACGGAAAAGACGTTGTCCAGCATATAACCTCAATTTTAAAAAATCAAGAAATGACCGGTGTATTTGTAGCTGACTATCAGAATATTCTCTTAAAATATATTTTGAATTCCAAAACATACAGATGTGAAATAACCTGTAAAATGTGGCACGGTAAGAGTCTGAAATTCTTATGGTACTGTATATTATAAAATAGTTTGCGTCTTCCAAACACTGTGATTGGTTTGTTAATACTGCATGTCATTGTGTTTGTATCAGGCTATGTAAACGGTTATGACGTCATAATACAGTTCTAAGTCTTATTTTATAAAAGAAATAGGAAATGGACGCTTCATGTTTACATAATCTGATGCACACGAGAGGGAGCTCTAGTGTAGGCGTGAGTCAGTAGGCTGAAAATTTAGCAATACGTAATTCACGTTGTTTTTCCTCCAAACGTTTGACAAGTAATATATGAAACACGATGAAGAGTATTTCTTCAGGATATCAAACACCGAGACGTTTGTTGAAAACCGAGGGGAAGCCGAGGTTTTTTAACAAACTTCGAGGTGTTTGAATATGCTGATGAACACACTCCCGAGAGTTTCAAATTACATCTCAAACAAATCAGTATTTTAAGAGAAAATCGAGGTGAAAGTTGGCTTAGTTTATGTAATTTCTTCCTGTAATATCCAAACCACCGTCTCGGTGCTGATTTCCTTTGTTTTCGGCTCATGAATTATTAATGAGTTTGAGATGTAATATATGAACAACGAGAGCGAGTGTTTCACCGGGATATCCAAATACGAGAAAATAATGGTGAAAACACGAGCGCGCAGCGCGAGTGTTTTTGTCCATTGTTTTCGAGTGTTTGGATATCCCGGTGGGACACGAGCTCGAGTTGTTTATATAGCTTCTGAAATGAATGCAGAGGTAAGAGAATGTTTTCGTTTGCTGATTTGAATAGAATTTCTAACGAAGGATATCGTAATTAGGAATTATATTGAGATATTACACAATGCATAACTGAAGTGGGTTTTCCACGATGAATAGATAATGATAAATTAAATAGTGGAGTTGAGATGATTGTGATGCATGGTAGAGGGTTTTGTTTCTGCGAGTATTAAACTGGACAAGTGTGTGTTTACTGGCTGTAACATTAGATTTGTGGTAGACGACAAAGAGTGAATAAAGGAATTTTGTGTGTGAATTTGTTTGCTGACTTGATTTTGCATACGTAATTAAGATATTTGATCCAAACACTAGTGTTTGGATCAAATATCTTAATTACGTATGCAGCTGAAATCTTTTGTCTGGCGGTGTTTGACCGGGGTATCCAAACAGCATCATGTGACCGAATGCTTACATGCTATTGGTTTAATTACTCATGAATTATTAATTATTAATTATTTTTTTTTAGATCTGATAAACATTTTCTCGAAAATGATAACATCTTGTGTTGGTGAACGTTGTTTTTCTGCAAAGATCTTGTACTACCTTGTGATGGCTGCTTCAAATCAAGTAGATATTAACTCAAGCCAACTTTTTATTTTTTTTACTCACGCTTTTGCTGATATCAGGTAAAGCTACCATCACCTCTATACCTTAATTTTCTCTTTTCCCAGATAAAATTATATTGTTTTCAATAGCAATGTCCTACATGTACGTAAAACCAAAAAAAGCGATTTATGGAAAATGTACAGTATGTCTCCTGAATAGTGCCTTATTCACTGCTGAGCGTGCGAGAAACGTCACATGATTCAATAGACCTCATTCATAATGGCACCAAAAATAAATATTCTTTTATATTATTTAAATTCGCCTTTCTGATCTCGTTCTTGTTTTTTTAATTCCAAAGAATCTTTGCTTTGTAACGAGGTCAGAAAGGCTAATTTGCATGCATATAAAAGAATATTTAGGCTGGCCGCCATTATGAAAAAGATTCAATTGAGTGATATAAAAATGTTGTGTTGCACGTAAGCAGTGTAGAAATACAAACTAAATACTCTAAAAGGTAGTGCCAAAATAGTTTGTATGTAGGAGGTGTAACTATATCTGCTCATAGACAACGAGGGCGAGTTGTCTAATTGTTTTAGTATCAACCATAAACAACCTTTCTTTAACCTAAAAAAGTTTTATGAAACATTGTTCCAAATTTTCAGATAGTTTTACCTTTTTGTTTGTAGAAGTCTCCCATTCA
The DNA here is from genome assembly GCA_035772405.1 of Chrysogorgia sp. JL179-B06. Classification (NCBI taxonomy): domain Eukaryota; kingdom Metazoa; phylum Cnidaria; class Anthozoa; order Scleralcyonacea; family Chrysogorgiidae; genus Chrysogorgia; species Chrysogorgia sp. JL179-B06. Next base: position 2,129,655 of record JAYKKM010000418.1, on the reverse strand, counting down.
AAATGTAGAGTTTCTCGATGGCACATGATAAACAATCGCTCACAAAAAACGAGATTGTAATTAATTTGCTTCAAATTTGGTGTAGATATACTCCATAGGCATAAGCGAATTCATTTTCTTATTTGAAAATGTCAAACTGAACAATTTTCCATTACTTTCGGGCCAATGTTTTAATGATTTCATCAATCGTATATAAATTTTAGCGGACGCCATGTTTGGACTAGATTCCAGGTTTTGCTTGAAGCTTGGATATGTCGTGGCTTTTGATTGGTCAGGATAGGAATATTCCAGTATAAGAAGGTTTGTGATTGGGTAACGCTACAGTGGTCTATCACCAATAGACAGTGAGTAGCTCAGCCAATCAGAATGCCGAATTTGTAATAGACCACTAGTTGGTTGATACTAAAAAACTTTATCAGATATATACTAAATGTGACTTGCAGCTTGGTAATTTCAATAATAGTAAGTTGTTTGTAAATTAAGCAATAGTAAATGTAATAAATTAACGTGAAACCAAGACAAAACCCTAGGGAATAAAGTGAGAAGTCACTGTTTTTGTTCACGTTGTTCGTGAAGCCCATGAGGAGGAATTGTTCCAAATTTGAAAATGAGACGTCTTTCTTGCTTTTACGGCTATCGTAAATGGACGAGATGACTGCACAACATTTTCATGTCCAAAATGGATCATTAAAATGTCGGGCTACATTTAACTGAGTGTGCTAGTTTACGCCTCATCTGCGTTCACGGCTGCTGGCATCATTAAGTCGTAGCGGTCGACTGCATGTTTGAGATATTTCACATTTGATATATACACCTGATTATAATAGTACTATAATTGTTGTTGTACAGTATGTTACGCAATTCAATGTACGTAGGTATAAATTAGCATTAATTAAAAGGCATCTTCGTTGTTCAAATATGGCGTACGAATAGAAACATGATGTCAGGATAATGCGTTTCTTGTCGAGTATATAGTCTCAACAAGTTTCGTGAACCATTTACACGCCTGCAGATATATTCTTAAACGTCCTGTGAGCAACTTCCCTACTCCGGCGCCGATGGACATGAACGGTGATCTAGCGCACAACTGGGCCTTTTTTCGAGCTCAGTTTGAAAATTACAAGATCGCAACTACAGTAGAAACAGTGGAAACAAATGAAACAGTGAGAGTTGCAACGCTGTTATCGATCATGGGAAAAGAGTGTTTTCGAGTTGATAAACACATTTATCTGAGTGAGTGAAGACGACAGAAAGAAGATACGAACTTACCTGCTGGCAATTTCCTTTGATACTCAAAAGGAAATTGCCAGCAGGTAAGTTCGTATCTCCAATATTTGGTTGACTCATGTATGGCACATGGTCATGAAATGGCGGAAGGTCATGAAAACCAGTTCTCTGAAGAAAATTATCTTCACAAAGTATCTAGTGGTCTCTTGGACTGTCATGCCCTGAAATAATACCTGTCGTTTGGCACTTTGTTGGACTAAGGATTTTGGATCGTTGAAACGATTTGTAAGTGAAGGTTTAAATCTTGATGGCGTTTGGAGGTCACCTGGTGGCGACAAGAAGGTCCTTAGTATTGGCCAGTTTTCTATTTCATGGCGAAAAAACAACAAAGTTTTGAAATTTTATGGTGATGTTGATTCGTAATTTTGGAAAAATTTAGTATAACCTTTTTTAGAATTAGTGTTTTTAGATCTTATATATTTATAAACATGTAAACACATAATCATTTACCTATAATTTTGCTATTGAAATGTGATTAGTAAACCATTACCATTACACAAAGGCATTTTGAACCGACCCGAAATGTTATTTACGAGCGATTCAAGTTCAACACCTGAACAGAGCCAGGGAGAAACCGTAGCACAATATATAACGAAACTTCGACAACTGGCATCAACGTGCGAGTTTGGCGGCCTAGAAAGCGAACTTATTCGTGATCGCCTTGTGTTGGGAACGATAGACGCAAGTACTCGGGCCAGAATGCTTCGAGAACCCAAACTAGACCTGAATAAAGCAATAGATCAAGATGTGCAGTAACAGTGAAATTACGAAAGTCACAGCTGCAAAATTTGAGCAACGAGAGGGAAGTGAATTATATTCGGAAAGGTAATAAAGACAAACTTAACTCGATGCCTGTAAAGCCTGGGTCAGAAGAAGATAAGCAGAAAACGTCTTCTCAAACTTGTAAATACTGCGGAGGAAAACACAAGATACAGCGAAAACGGTGCCAAGCGTATGGTGAAACATTCAACAATTGCAAAAAGATGAACCATTTTGCCAAAGTTTGTCAGCAACCCAAAAGATCCAGCAAAGTGGATATGCTGTCTGATGAATATTCATCAGAATCAGATTAATCGATTTCCAGTGTGGAATACACAGTGGGCACAGTATCGCTATTTGTGTCTGTAATCTGTTGACAGTTAGTAAAAGGGTCAAATCACAGAAAGTTCATCATAGGCAATTGCTTCGTTCTATTTAAAACCTCATTTAATTTGATAACTATCAACAAGTATACACAAAATAAACCTTCGACATTATATTATTTAAAGAGATTTTGGAGCAACCTGGTTTGTATTTCTGCCTTTAAATGCGGATTCAAAAGTGGACGCCAGACGGATATTCTATAAATGCTCGTATTTCTACGGTTAAATAATTTTTTGAAAACTTTGCATCGTCGTCGCTGCGACAAAGGCGACAAGCGTTGGAAAAGTCGCCATAAGACTTGTAAATGTTTTAGGAGAATAATGATGTAACGTTATTATCGACATATTCCAATAATCGTAGACGCGCGTTCGAAAGAAATAAATGACCAAAGAGGTAACCTGTCATATCTTGACTAACGTCAACAAACACTTTGTCATCCCTCCCCAAACTAACAGCAACGCTAATTAAAAATCTGCTAGATTTTAGCAGTTCACGTGACCAGCGTCTACCAGGGTTTCAGCGAGTCCGCCGAGCGTGTGAAAAGCCTGGGTACGAGGTTGAGACAGCAGACTCCGCCAGATACAGCAGCGAACAATGCAAGATACAGTTCTGCAAATGCTGAAGTCCACTATTCTATCAGGCTGGCCAGATACAAAGAAGGAAGTTCCAGAGATCATCAAGGAGTATTGGGCATATAGGGATGAACTAACAGCTCAGAATGGAGTTCTATTTAAGGGGCCCAAGATTATCATTCCCAAGTCCATGCTCCTCGAGATGTTGGTTCGCATACACTCCAACCACCTTGGAGCAGAATCATGCCTACGGAAGGCCAGGGATATTCTGTACTGGCCGAATATGAGCAAGGAAATACGGGACATGGTCGGACAGTTCAGCCTGTGTAACAAGCACCAACAATCCCAGCGCAAAGAACCACTGATGACGCACGAAATTCCTGAACGCCCTTGGAGCCGAGTGGCAATGGGCATCTTCACTCTAGAAGGTCAAGACTACCTAATCACCGTTGACTTCTATTCTGATTTCTGGGAAGTTGACGTCCTGCCAGATATGACATCAGCCACAGTCATAGACCGAGCAAGGTGCACTTCAGTCGTTATGGTGTACCAGATGTAGTGATCAGTGACAATGGTGGGCAGTTCTATAGTGAAGAATTTTCAACCTTTGCCCGTACCTGGGAGTTTGAACACACCACCACTTCACCGTATCACAGCCAAGCCAATAGAAAGGTGGAGTCTGCAGTAAAAATGTCCAAGAATATCATAAAGAAAGCGAAGAAGGGTGGGCATGATATCTGGAGGACCTGCATCCTTGACTGGCGAAACACTCCTACAGAGGGTATGGACAGTAGCCCTGTGCAACGTTTGATGTCTCGTCGAACACGCACACTCATACCAACAGCAAACCGTCTATTAAAACCCCAAGTAGTGTACCAGAACAAGATCCCAGTCTCTAGTTTTTCCCGAACAAGTTCCGGTTACTGGACCGGACTACCTACCAGAGTACCAGACACACCAGAGTGTATCAGAGTACCAGACACACCAGAGTGTACCAGATACATCGCAAGAACCAACAACCAAACCAATAATCCCTCGCCACCTGTAATCTCGGAAGAAAATGCGACAAACGAGCCAAGGCGACCTCGGACTATCAGGCGACCTCGGACTATCAGGCGACCTGAGCGTTTTAGAGACTTTATAGTTTAGGAATGTTTAAAATTAGATGTAATTTTGGAGACTTTAAGAAATCTTGAAATTTAGCCAAAAAGAAATTATTCAGAACCCTTTATACTTTGATTTATGAAAGGGAAGCTGTTACGCAATTGAATGTACGTAGGTTTAAATTAGCATTAATTAAAAGGCATCTTCGTTGTTCAAATATGGCGTACGAATAGAAACACAGTATGCTCCTAATAGTCATAACGTAGATTTAATATAACGGCGCTTCTGATTGGCTGTCGTGGAATTTCAAGCTACCAATCAGAAACGTTCCAAATTTTTGGCTTCCGTAAGGAGAAAATTATTTTTAATCCGCGAAATAAAGCTTGTTTTTTATTATTTTGTGTTTTATTCTATGTTACAAAAGAAATGGTTCATGATTTAGTGTGCTCCATCGAGTTATGAATGCACTTGAGAAGTTGAGAGAGAACTAAAAAAGCTAGAGCTAAAAAGCTTATTTCCAAAAATCTCGACTGTCGCCTCGAACAACTTGGATAAATCCTATCCAGTCGATTCATTTTCTTTCCATTCATAGTTTTCTAGTTAGGAATATTAATGCCCAGCAAATAGCTTTAAAAAGAGCCATAACAACATAATTTTGAAAAGAAAAATTTTAAAGGCCCATCTACACGACACGATTAATCGTATACGATTGTCATTCTGGCGTACGTTGTTGTATACGATTGTCGTACTGGCGTATGCAATTGTTTGCACACGACATAATTCTTGTTTATGATTCAATGACGAATGTTGACACGCGTGTACAGTTTGATCACATACACCAAGATGACAATCGTATACGACAAATCGTATCGTGTAGATTGGCCTTAATACAAACGTTTCGTTACTAAACTCGTATAACATCATCAGAGTGACAAATTACAATTAAGGAAAGAGGCATATATATATAGCTAAACTGTTACATAAATAGAAAGTTAGAAAGGAAATTACAAAGGACGTGTCATCACAGATTGATAAACACACCACGATGAAGAAAAATAACAGGTGAATATGTTGTTGAAAACATGGATGGTGCATGGTATTCACTCGCTATATCTCTCAGATGGCTTTCAGTGGATAGAAAATATACCCAGCTTGACTCTTTGGATAGGATTTATCCACTGGATAATTATATACAGATTTTGAACAACCGACTCCAGTATTAGTAATATTTGGCATTTCACTCGATTAAACTACGTCTGCGTCCGTCTTGCGTTCGTCTAGCGTCCGTCTAGCGTCCGTCTAGCGTCCGTCTTGCGTTCGTCTAGCGTCCGTCTTGCGTTCGTCTAGCGTCCGTCTTGCGTTCGTCTAGCGTCCGTCTTGCGTTCGTCTAGCGTCCGTCTTGCGTTCGTCTAGCGTCCGTCTAGCGTCCGTCTTGCGTCCGTCTTGCGTCCGGGAGGGTAACAGACGCAGAACCGAAGTTCCTTGTCGTGAAACGTCGGTACACGTTTAATTATCGAATAGTACTCGATTTAGCGCTAATGTCAAATAATCGCCGCGCTCTCACCGCTCTCAAATAAACGTCGCACGTTCACATCCATAATTGCTGCGGAGCTTATTTGCAAGAATAAAAACATTTTAAAAAGTCACTGGAACGTTTTTTAGATAATTCCTCTACAGTTTGAAAGCGTATGTGTTTTTCTTTAGACGAAAGCTAAAGGAAGCTATAGAGTATAGTAAATTTGAGTGTCGGAGTGTTTTATATTGCGTAAAAGCAGACAGCAATAATTGTATCAGTGGATGAGTGACTGAAATGTGAACACATGTCTACAGACCTTTTCAATACATACAGCAAATTGTGCGAGGAATTCCGTTAAAATGTTGATTGCGAAGAAACGCCAAATTTAAATGTGGCAGGACGCCAGGAAGTCAAGCGAAACGGAACTTTATAGTGACGTTTCCTTCGGCAGAAGTTTTATTTAAAAAACGGTGTGGAAATAGATAGTTACGAACATGAAAACTAACAAAACAACGTTAAAGAAACAAAAACTAATTCTAAACTAGCAGTAGATTTAGTACTGGATGACCGTAGATCTATCTTTGTAATAACCCAAGGTTTACACACGCCGATTTATGTGGCAATACTAAATAGTGTTGCAAGATAAATCGGGCCATCCGCCTATGTAATATATTGAGTTATCGGATATTTTTAACTATCGTCCTGAATTTTGGATGTAGGGAGGCCGGGACTCGTGATAACCCAACGTCTTCTCTGTATTCATGATATAATAATTGTATTGATAAAGAGTGGCAAGTTTTTGATCCCGTATCAAAAACTTATACAATGCCTTGGCGGCACGTTACACATATTAATCAACGTGAGTGAAGACGCGTTTACACGATGCGACAAAAATATGCACAATTCAATAGATTCCTAGATACTAATTAGTCCCAGTTGATGGCTAATATAAGACAGACTAGAAAAAAGTCGCTCGCGCGACATCTATCGCCAAGTGAAAATCCAGCCTATAATGGACTTATTTTGGCGAAAGATTTCAAGATTTCAAAGTTGAAAGATTTCAACTTGCCACGCAATATTCTCATGTCGCAAAAAAATCTCGTTAATATTTTGCAATTCTGTTGCTGTATCGCACAGCCGATGCCCAACTTTTCACTGCTCGAGATTAATTTCATACGCAAAGTACTGCCAGAAGCTACACTATAATTTCGAGAAGAACGGCACAGATTATTAAAAGAACGGCATCGAGACGACGATAAAATAACTAATTACATGAGCTATCGGAGTTCACTTAATGCATGCAAAATAATGTGACAAGATGACAGATCTACTGTAATGATCTATTCTGATCTATTATTGTCTTTTCGTGGCTCGAGATCAACTTCATAGTTCATACGCAGAGGCTACAGTATTATCTCGAGGAGAACGGCAGAGATTATTGAAAGAACGCCATTCAATATACGTAATACGGCGTCTACGAGACGACGATAAAATTAATTATGCCGAATTACATATTGAGCTATCTGCGTACTAGCGCTGCCCATGCAAACAAATGTGACAAGATGACACATCTATTCCGATCTATTGTGCTCCTCACAAACATGTTTTTACGGCTCGAGATTAACTTCATATAAAGTACTGCCAGAAGCTACAGTAATCTCAAGGAGAACGGCAGAGATTATTAAAAGAACGCCGTTGACGAGACGACGATAAATTAATTATGTCGAATTACATCCTTAACGCTATACCACCTAAACATACTACCAGTTCGATTGTATCGAGCGATGAACTTTCCTACAGCAAACCGCGATGTCTTGATTCCTTCTTCTTTCTCCAAAATTTCTGTGATTTTCGTAATGGAAACGCCAGAAGATTTTAACGATACAATTCGATTTCTGGCGAATTGAGAAAGCTTTCCCATTCTTATCTGTGTGAACACAAGATTCGAGTGATAGAGCAGGAGAGATTGAGAGAACAATCAACAATCAGATTCAGAACAGAACGACTCGGATAACCTTCGCAATGAAATCGTATCACCGAACGTGATGCGAGCTCTGCGTCCAGCGAGTACAGCTTTCAGCGAGACGCAAGACGAACGCAAGACGGACGCTAGACGGACGCAAGACGAACGCAAGACGGACGCAAGACGGACGCAAGACGAACGCAAGACGGACGCAAGACGGACGCAAGACGGACGCAAGACGGACGCAAGACGGACGCAAGACGGACGCTAGACGGACGCTAGACGGACGCTAGACGGACGCTAGACGAACGCAAGACGAACGCAAAACAGACGCGATTTTTGATAGGTTATTTCTTAGCAGTACTGTACATGTTCTAAGGATTTATGGTGAAGGAAAATTTCGAGTGTTGGAACATATACATTTTAAGACCAAACCGGGACCAGTTGCGAAAAATGCAACTTCAAAGCCTTCCGGCTGGAATATATTCCAACACTCGAAATTTTCCTTTTCCGACTCCAATATTAGTTTAGTAGATTTATCACTCTTAGGTGAACGGAATACCCCAACAGGCCAAATGGATAGGTGTTCCGAGGGGCAACGATTTAACGTCGTTATCCGAGAAGACCCGAAAGTCTTACCATTTGCTGGTATTATTGCAAAGGCAGCACTTTCTCCTCAATTATTGAGTGATGGTCCGACCGAGGATTTGAACCTGTGTCTCTCAGCTCATAGACATATGTGGTAACCACTAGACCACAACAGCTGGTTAAAAAGATCCAAATGAGCGATATAAATGTGTCGTGCTGCGTAGGCGTGTAGAAATACAAACTGGGAAGTTGCCGGGAGAGCACGTCCAAAAAAGCTAATCTCGGCTATCGCCTCGAGCAACTCTCACGCTTTCTTCGTGTTCTCACAACTTCCCTCGTGCATCCACAACTCCATGGAGCACGGCAAACCAGGAACCATTTATTAATTAGATTTTCTTTTTCCCTTTAATTTCCAATGCAGAAGTGAGAATAACTCTCAAGTGTTGGAGTATCTTTTGGGTTCTTTATCTTCTTTCTGCAACGCTGTCGCTATTGACTGTAGACGTCAACTTTGTCAACTTGGTGAGGGTCTAATTCCAAGTTTATTACAAATATGGAACAAACCACATCCAAATATTAAGGTTAGCTTATGCTATTTGATTTAACGTCAAATGTGTTGAAGGATAATTTATCTTTATAGTTTAACATTATTTTTTGCTTTAGTTTTTTATTTTCTTGTTTATTATTTTCTTGTGTTTTGTTTTGCTAGGAGCGCCTTTGTCAGTTCATGAGACTACAAGTTCGAATTCATCATCCAAATGGTGTTCATTTGGAGAAAGATGGCGCACTGTACTGCAACAGTACGCATTGGAAGGTACAAATTATAGTGGTACACGAGTACATAAATAATTAATTCCTAAGTATATTCTAGTTCAGTCAATTTCACATCAGTAAAACCACGAGCTCAAGTCGTATATAAGCTCATAGCCGACGAGAGCGAATGGTATAATGCATGCTTTTATATACAGGGGCCGGGGGGCAAAGGGGAAAATTGCCCCACCCACTTTTTTCTTGATATTAATTTTGTTAAATTGGGTTGTAAAATAAAATTGAAATAGTACGGAATTCAACATCTTTTTCTCACCCCGCAATCTTCGCCACTTGAAATTGCCCCCACCCCCCCCCCCCCCCCCCCCCCCCACTCTAAAAAGTGCTCCGCGGCTCCTGTTATACTATAGACATGTACTAGATTATATATTTTTACATTTTTTCACAATTTCATTTCAATATTTTCAATTTACTTCTTCTTGTGTTTAGAAGTGTCTTCAGAAAATATACGAAGCAATTTCTGGTGAAATTCAACAAATCAGCGGAAGAATAAGAGGACAAATGTATGTTCTAATGTTACGTTTCTTAATCAGATGTTTTTTTTATGCCACAACTGTCAGTCAATTATTGTTTTGTGTGAGTCCTTTGACATGTAGAGCACACATGTTATAGTGTTATGTCTATTCAGTTTCACAGATACCTAGATATAAGTACTGCAGTGACTCCATTTTAGTATTGCATGTATTTAATTCGTGGATATACACTCACCCACCTTGAAGAAGAGACCACATTAACTATTATATTTTTAGCTTCATTTTTCCTAAGTTTGAAGCATTATCTAGTAACTTTTGTCCAAACCTTGGCCTAATTTAGGATACTTTCGGTTTATAATGTATCTAACGTAATAACGCTGGTGCATTCTTAGCTGTACTAGGGTAGGTCTGCCTTTGTTTACGATCACAAAAATACCGAATTGACAGTTTTATCAAACGTAGTATTACCTAGAAAACGGTTTGACGAACTTCTTGACGAACTTCCCTCTCCCATCTTAAAGTGCACCTAACTCCAAAAACGATTTTCAGCTCATCGAATATAATCATTAGTTTTAGTGAAAGAAATTTCAATTTGGATAAATCGTTCGGTTTTTATGGCGTGTTGAAGTTGAATTTTAATGGCCCAGTTCCGTCGCTACTTTTAATAAGCAGGAGCCTGGGTCTAAGTTTGAAGTGATCATAACAAATTGCGAAACTCTTCGATGGGTCGAAGACACGTTTTGCCTTTACGAAAGTTTTCTTCGCTTTTTTTCTTCAGGCCGGTCATGGTGTGAAGACTTACACCAGTGTTCAGACACGTTTATTCGTACAATTGGCAGCACAACTAACTCTTCAGAAACTCCTCGACGAACAGTATACGCAATATCTAGATATAAACGCGCTAAAATTCAAACACGAGTACCTTGCGTGACGTCACAAACTGTTCTCGTTCCAGATTTCTCGTAAACGAATTATTGTCACGGAAGTGTGCCACAAGAAGCGCGTTTTGCCAACTTCAAAGAGCCATAAAAATCGGAGATTTAAAAAAAATTCATTTTTATTTTCGCAGAAATACTATTTTTACGAAATATTTCTCTTATGAAAAAATAGTTATAATATTAATATTGCGTGTTTTTAATTTAACAGTATTAAACTTGAATCTGGATTAAAGCAACCTTTGATAGAACTTGCCGCTGACATCTGTCATCAGGTACGCTTGAGGCGGGAATACAATTTCGTTTTAATTCTACATTTTTTAGAAGTGTTCCTTTTGGTTTCAGAAAGGTTATACAGGATTAACCTGAGGATATATAGCACTCACACAAAGACATTGTAAAAAAATTATATTGACCCATTGTGGCAATAGATATACCAGGCGGAAAACGTAACTTAAAGATAAATATTAGAGCCCAGCAAATGACTTTGAGACAATTTGTCGTGGTAATAAATTCGAACAAAGCTTTAAAATAAAATCTGACTTCTCAAAATGAAGAGGCTTTTGCTGCGTGCAAGGCAAGAGTTTCGGATATTGCACATGCCTATTGAATCTAAGGAATTTTCTCTGACTAGGGAACATCTAATAGCTTTAGCTAACTACGAAAAAACAGAGATATTGTGATTTGTAAACCAGACAAAGGCACAGGCGTATAGTTACACTTGATAGGACTGATTATAATTTAAAAAATGCTTGACATACTTGATGACAATTCTATAAGTTTCGAAAAATGGGTGAATTGCCGCGTCATGACAAAACTAATACTATTGAAAAGAATCTCCAATCGCTCCTTTTATGTTTAAAGAAATCGGGCCAATTAGATGAAGATTTCTATAAAGGGGTTCGGCCAACTGGTGCTGAAAGACCCCGCATGTATGGCTTACCAAAAGTCCATAAAGATGGTGTTCCGTTGAGACCTATTTTATCAATGATAAAGTCAGCTCAACATACTGTAGTCTGGCAAAAAAGTTATCTCTGTTACTAAATCCAGTTCTGAAGAAATATTCTTCACATGTTTTGAAAGATTCGTTTACATTTGTTAATGATTTAAAAGAAGTTGATTATAATTCTTCAGAACTAACCATGTGCTCGTTTGATGTTGTTAGTTTGTTTACAAATATTCCACTTGAAGAAACTATTAAGATTTGCATTGACACACTTTACCATTCAGATATTAAACCACGTAGTATTTCGGAAGATGCTTTTAGTGAACTGTTTAGTGCGACCAAAGGGGTAGAGTTTAGTTTTGGTGAGGCAGTATATAAACAAATTGATGGTGTAGCTATGGGATCTCCATTAGGACCGGTATTGGCCAACATTTTTGTTGGTTATTATGAAAGCAAAATGTTCGATACTAATACGGATATTATTCCAATCTGTTACAAACGATATGTAGATGACACATTCACTTTGTTCAATAACAAACAAACAGCTCTTTCTTTCCTTCGTATATATAAAATTCACTTCACCCGTCTCTAAAATTTACCCATCAATTTGAATACAACAACAAATTAGCTTTCTTGGATGTTTTAGTTCACAAGGATGATAATTGTTTCCTGACAAGCATTTGTCGAAAATCTACATTTACAGGCTTTAGACACGTTTTGATTCTTTTAGATCAACAAAACAAATATTTCATTTGTGAAATGTTTAATTAACAGAACACGCAAGTAATCTTCGGAAATGTTTTTGGAACAAGATCTCAGTGAGTTAAGAACCATTTTCTTAGCAAATGGATACCTAGGCCGATTGCTTGATAAAATATTCATGTCTTGTCCTAATCTAGAACCTACAGTATATGTATGGACCTAACAAATGCCCAGTTTACTTATAATTACCGTGGTTTGGTAAAATTTCCGAACAATTCGGGAAACAACTGAAGGTTACTATAGAAAATACTTTCTTATGTAGCCAATTAAGATGTATTTTGCCGCCTACTGCTCCTAAAGATGTTTTACCTGCTTTTTCATCAAGCTCTGTCATACAGTATACTATACGAATTTAAATGCGAGTGTGGTTCTCGCTACGTAGGAAGAACATCTCAAAGGTTAGGCGACAGAATGAAACAACACGTTCCTCTAACATACGCCGAAAAATCGTTCCGTTACGCCAACAGTCAAGAAGACAATGCCGTCAAGACACGGTCATTAACTGTGATTCTGCCATCTCTCGACACCTATCAAATTCGCAATGCGCCAACTCTTACAATGACACTAAATTCCGACTAAGTGTCGCTCGCCCTTTCAATTGAAGGTATTGGAATCTCTTTACATCAAGCTGTCAGATCCTAACTTGTGCCGACAAAAGGAATTTATTTTTAAAACATCGTTATTTTAGGAACACTGACTGTCATGACGCCTTTGCGTCTGACGTAACTGGACTTTCGTTGACTATAAATACAAGCTATCTTATGGTTTTTCTTTAGCAGACGTAGCACTTGATAAGTTGTCTGCTGAAATGCATCGTGCTCATTTATTTTAAAGCCTATTTATTTCTCTATCTTTAAACAGTTCTTCTGAGAACTCATTTCTCTTTCCAATCCTTTGCGCCAACATTACGCCATTGGTTAATGTGATTATATATTATACATATATTATCGTGTATAATAATTATATTAGTAGTGATTTCAAACAGTTCTTGTAAGAACTATATTTGCCATTTCACCATGGTTTCGACGTATTTTATATTTATATATATATATATATATATATATAAATTAAACAAGAGGAACTCGGTTAAAAAACATTATTTACAACGTTTCGAGGCACTGCCTCTTCGTCAGGTATAACAAACAGAGACGCGAAAGCACTATAATTTATAGGTTTTACATGTGAAGAAATTACAATATGGTAATATTAGACATAAAATACTTAAAAGAAATCGCATTGATTGAGTCCTCTGGGAATAAAAGAGTTCAGTTTATATGCCCAAAATCCCTCACGTGTGGTGGGCTCATTAACATTAGTTTTATCAATTACTTTAACAGAAAGATCAGAAATACCCCGATGATCATCACTAAAAAAATGTGCATACAAGTGCTCACCGGGTAAATCTCTCTGACCTTTACCGTATCTATTTAAACTACTTTTGTGGTTATTAAATCTCTTTCGAAATGGGGTAATAGTACTACCTACATATTGCTTTTTACATCTACCACAAGATAGTAAATATATAACACCAGCTGAATCGCAATCAAAATAATGATTAATAAAAAACGTTTGCTCTCCATCAAAATCACTGAAGGCACGCCCACACGAGACAAACTTGCAGATTTGGCATCTACTTTTGCCGCAAGTGTGCATTCCCACCGGCCTTGAGGGATCCCGACCAGAGGGAAGTTTAGCTCTCACCAAATGGCCTTTCAAATTACGAGGTCGACGAAAGGACACAAATGGACTGTTGGAAAACACCCTAGCAGTATTAGAGCAACTAGAGAGAATAGGCTGAAGTTCAGTCAAAATAGAAGAAACCCTAGAGAGAGCAGGATGGAAATCAAGGACAAAAGGAACTTTAGATTCTCTATTAACTCGCTCTAACTGCCTACGCCGGAGCACTTCACGTCGAGATTTTCGTCTAGCTTTATCAATTTGCGAATCAATAAAATTGTTCTTATATCCCTTCTTAACAAACCAAGATTTCATTTCTCCCGTCCTTTTCTCAAAGTTGCTGTCATCATTAAGTTGACGAAAAGCTTCTTTACAATAATCAGACAAGTCTAAAACTACAACAGCCGAACCTTTGTCTGCCTGTTTAATAACTATATCGCCATAATTCTTTAAATCTTTAATAGCCGTTCTTTCTGAAGCAGACAAATTACTGTCGTTATGACCTCTCTCATCCAAAGTGAGCAAACGTTTTTCAAGCTCTTCTAGATATACATTAAGAGCTGGTTCCGAAACCGTTGGAGTCCAATTAGATTTTTTCTTAAATTTATATTTGTAGGGATCGACAGAGCATTCAACCTACTGGCCATCATAAAAATGAAATTTACATTTAAGCCTTCTACCAAATTCTACTATATCTTTTTTAAGTTGAAAGCGATTGATGCTTTTGATGATATGCTTTTGATGATGATATATATATATATATATATATATATATATATATATATATATATATATATATATATATATATATATATATATATATATATATATATATATATATATATATATATATATATATATATATATATATATATATATATATATATATATATATATATATATATATATTGAAAGGATTTATGGTGAAGGAAAATTTCGAGTGTTGGAATACATACAATTTAAGACCATGACTGGGACCAGTTGCGAAAAATGCAACTTTAAGGCCTTCCGGCTGGGAATTGAACCCCCGCGACCCTGCGATGCTAGTGCAGTGCTCTGACCACTGAGCTACGGAAGCCATTACCGAGAGCCTAGTCACGAGTTCTGTATATATGGTGGTGGTAATGCCGGGATAAGATTCTGGGTATATTATAGGTAATATTTGGCATTTCACTCGATCAAACTACATGTTGAAAGGATTTATGGTGAAGGAAAATTTCGAGTGTTGGAATACATACATTTTAAGACCAACCCGGGACCAGTTGCGAAAAATGCAACTTTAAGGCCTTCCGGCTGGGAATTGAACCCGCGACCCTGCGATGCTAGTGCAGTGCTCTGACCACTGAGCTACGGAAGCCGTTGCCGAGAGCCTAGTCACGAGTTCTGTATATATGGTGGTGGTAATGCCGGGATAAGATGGTAATGCCGGGATAAGATATATATATATATATATATATATATATATATATATATATATATATATATATATATATATACACACAAATAATTTGTAATTATCTTAAACCGCTCTGATGATGTTACGCTGCAAGCAACGATTAAATCTCTTTTATTATGTCTTGTCTCAAAGTAATTTGCTGGGCTCTAATATTTATCTTTAAATGACCCATTGTAGTTCAAATGTCGCACATAGAACCACTTCATTAAACAACCTTATATATCTGCCATATATCTGAATTCGAGTAGCTCACGAAAGGTTTCTGGCCCCCTTCCCCCCTTTAATTTTAACAAAACTTTAACGGGGTTTTTCTAAGTTGTTTCCCAATAGCTTTCTATCTTGATTGTAAAAGCAACATTGAATAGGGGGGTATATCTATTAAAATAATTTATTACACTGTTGTGGTAAATGTGGCAAGGTGTGGTAAAGTGTAATAATGTGAAAGAGTATTACATAACCATTAACATGACGATCGTAAAATAAACTAAATATAGGTTAGTTACCGAAACCAACGTAGTTACCGAGGTTGAGGTAACTAACCTATACTTAGTTCATTTTTGTTATGTTAGGTGATTTAACAAAAATGAAGTGGATAATTCCGTGATATTTAAGGTAGTCTAAGTGAAATTTAGTAGCTGATTTAGTATTCAAGGTCACTAACCTATATAATAACCACCATCAAAGAGGATCGTTTTCAAAATCAACTAAGATGATTTATACCTCAATGTCAAATTTGACGTCATTGAGTGCTTGTCTTTTGCCTAGCACTCATTGACGTCAAAATTGAAAATAAATTCCCGCTGTACATCGAGTCTGAGCCGTCGAGCAAACTCTAAAATGCATACTAAATACGAGAATGAAAACTCAAGTAGCAGATCCATAAAACTATTAACATTTCTAAACATTATACAAAAAGGCCTTTTATTTAAAAGTAATTTTTTTCGGCTACAGTTCCCCTTTAAGGTCGTCGTTGACCTGGCAGTTTATCTCAGTCTATCTCAGTCTCTCGTAGTTCTCACAATAAAGTACACTATTTTACAGTTGTAATGCAGAAAGTAAAGATTTTGCTTGTGACGTCAAACAATTTGTCCAGGTTTCGGAGTATTAACTTTCAAAATTCCATTCATTTGTTTTCTTCTAATGCTTTGGACCTAAATGTTATATCTTATTATGTTGCATCTTATTCTGGACAGTCTAGGACCTCAAGAGTTATAGGCAAGACAAAACGGTTAAACGACTTTGTTACGCTAAAATACATGGCTTGAATATTTACATATGTATACATATTTACAATGTTAACCGTATTACTAGTATATCTGACCACCACTGTAATTCAGCAATTTGCTGCGAATGTTGGTAATTAAACATATATTATTATTATTATTATCTTATTTCTTTGCTTCACAAAACTTTGTTCACAAGTTAATTGCATAGCTAGCTTCACATAGTGCCTGAGTTATCGGATGGTAAAGGCTCTATTTTTATTTCAGGTTTTTATATAATACAGGTAACCTTGCAAATTTACTTACAAATTCATATCATCTTACAAGTTGAAATGAATTTTTAAGGCATCATCTTATCGTGTTCTTTTGGGATGAACGAACTAATGAAACTAGTCTTTTTATAGACAACGATATTTGCTAAGGCTAATGCTAAAATCTCATTAAAACATGTATTTTTTATTATATTTTTTCTGGACAAAAAAGCTTTTCTGGTTACATTGCAATTCTTCCGTCATGCCTTTGGACTCAAGTACATTTGATGGTATGTTTTTAATAGCAACAGAAAAATTGACCTGTAACCACACCTGGTTGTATATTGATGTAGTGTGAAGGCGTCTTGAATAAGTAAGTAGAATTTCAAAAGTGTTTTTTTAGGTCCTAGCACATCCAAACGCCGAAGACTTGAAGTTGGTTGGAACGTTCTTAGGGACGTTTTATCTAATGGCCAAGAAACACCCGCTTTACTTGCGTGGTAAGATATTGCAATGCGATTTTAATACTTTAGTTGTGAAAATTTAAATTAAATTCCATTTTGTGCGATGTGACTTTTAAAATAAATTGTCCGAAATAGTTTAAACTTCCAACACAAGTTCTTCTCCAGGGACAAAAAGTATGTAACGATGGTAACAACATAATCACGATACACGAATTTTGACGAGAATATTTACATATGTTGTTATTTTTAAAACTTTTGATAACATTTTAAATTTGATAAACAGTAGAAATCCTGTAGCCTAGTTTGTTTTTAGTTTTGTAATAAGACACCGAAGACTTGAATTAGATCAACGTGGTGACAGAAGAAAAAATGCGATATATCGTTTGAGATCGGAAAATGTTACCAGGAAAATTGTGTATTTTAAATCTGTAGATTGGGTATTTTATGTCAATTTCCGGACAATTTAATGTACAAAAAGATAATATTTGCTGTTTTTTTAAAGTTATTTGCATAAAAACACGCCAAATTAATTGCCTGTAACAGGCGTAAACATTATGTGACACGAACAAGACAGCTAGCTAGTCGTTAACAATATGTTGACGATACATAGACAATCTTCAATCTCCAATGAGCTTCCGCGCGACTGATCAGATGGTGAGATACATAAGATACTGATCAGATGGTGAGATACATCAGATACTGATCAGATGGTGAGATACATCCGATACTGATCAGATACATCGTTTACAACGATGCACTGGTTCGATTGATAAAATAATATAGTACAGTATGAAAAATAAAAATAAGAGAACTTCAATATTTCGAAAAATACTTAACTAAAAAATAATTTT
The DNA here is from genome assembly GCA_035772405.1 of Chrysogorgia sp. JL179-B06. Taxonomy (NCBI): domain Eukaryota; kingdom Metazoa; phylum Cnidaria; class Anthozoa; order Scleralcyonacea; family Chrysogorgiidae; genus Chrysogorgia; species Chrysogorgia sp. JL179-B06. The sequence goes on along the minus strand of JAYKKM010000418.1, from coordinate 2,111,616 downwards.
ACTTGCGTAAAATTACTTACGTATTTAATGCATAGTCGACGTTACGGACGATGTGCCTTTTTTTGCCTGACAACGCATAGGAAATTGCCATGCAACTTTTTTTGGCTACACTCAACATCGCATGTTAAATTTGCGTAGGCCTCTTTCTTATGCTAATTCATTCTAACAACTCCATATATTTTTATTATTATCTGTACACAGTAGTTTGAATGCTTACTGACTTCGTTATCTCGCTCTGGATGTCATTGTTTACATTTAAAAATTGTTTCCTTGTATTTGCATTTCTAGGTTGGAAATTACTGCAAACCTTTTACAGAGATTTCCGAACAGTTTGCCTCGTGGAGAATATGTCCAACTGCTTACCTCACTTCATCATTTACAAATGGAGGGCAAAAGGTCAGAGGACATTACTAATATTTATTTTATTAAATAATAAAGGCATTAGTGAAAATTATTGGAAAGTATATACGTATAGTTTTCCGTATTTGGATACTGAGAATGCCGACCAATTTTAACGTAGAGTTTGTTTCGACGTGCTATTATATATCCGAATGAACGACTGAGCCACTGTTTTCCTGAGGATAATATCTCGCAATTCTCTAGATAGAACCGAAAAATATATGAAATTATAATATCAAGCGACGTTGAAGCGAGCGATTTTACCTTATTAAAAATTTCAATAAAACTAAAAAACACACTAATTGCTATAGTTCACCAAGAGAACTTGAAAAGGTGTAAAATGTTTATTTTAGCTCTTGTCGGACAGGATGTTCATAAAGAAACCATTCATTTTGTTCTTGTAACCAACAAAAAACCCAACGAGCAACACTTCAGCGTTGAAAGAAAACAACAAAAAAGATTCCGTGTCAGTGTAGCATATGAATGCTAGGCCAAACTCACGAGACATCACTTTACATCTGGAGCAATCCAACATAAAGTTAAACGGCATATTTTCGTGATTAAATCCATCTGGAAATATCTTTTTTCATCTTCCTAAGCATGTTCTACCACTTTCAAGTTTTCTGTCGTCAGTGTCAGAATAAAAAACCATCCATGATTGGCCAGTTAGCTTAGCAGAACATGAAAAAATCTCTACTGATTGGTAGTTGACGGTTTTGGGGAGAATCGAATGTTGATCAAATTATATATTAATAACGTTTAGTGATATTTCTCTGTGGTTATTTTATAGAACAAATACCAAATGGTTTTTCGTGCAGAATACTGTGATCAAAACACTTGGGATATTGCTCGACTTCTCGCTTATCGGCTCGTGTTTTTTTACGCTTTTCGAAAGTCTCGCAACATCCCGCGTAAATATTTTCAGTTTCTCTTTTATGAATTGATATATATATTTTAGGCAGGAAATCATAGCTGCTGTTATGATCTGTTTGAAGTCTGTTACTGTATGCCATGTTCACCAACCAGAAGTCAGCGTGGAAGAAATGTCCGCTAAATCTGCTTGGAAAAATATTTGGCTTGCTACGCTGAGATCCATCAGTTCACACGATTTAGAGGATGCGGGTTTTGAACTTCTTGAAAGCATTGTCAAGGTAACTTTGAAATAAGTAAGATTACCACCCAGTTATTCTGTAAAAATCTGTCATGACCTCTGGATGGCCAATAGTCTGTGAGGCGGTATTGATTAAAAACCGAAAACCGTCCCAAAAAAACTGAATGAATCAAGTGTAGCGGTATTGCTAGTGTGAGAAAACTTGGTGGGAATTTTGCACTCTAGAGTCTTTGAAATACCCGGTATTTCCTGTGTTTTGGGGGAGATTTTACAGAATTCTCATGAAGGTCATAAAATGTCATATAAAATACTCAAAAGACAACACATTTCAGGACTTTGAATACATTTTAAAAAGTCGCGATTTTGTTTAATTTAATTAACTTAGACCATGAAAAATAGCAATTGCTTGAACTGCCCACCCTAAAAAAGTTTTTCTTCACTGATTTGGAGAAATCTGTCTGGAGGACATGTTCACCCCAGGCCGCCAAACCTTAAGTTACGTTACAACCTACAGTTAGAAAACACAACTCACGCAAGACTTTAGATTAAAAAACAATAGTATTATAAACAAAATGACTAGGCTCTCGGCAACGGCTTCCGTAGCTCAGTGGTCAGAGCACTGCACTAGCATCGCAGGGTCGCGGGTTCAATTCCAGCCGAAAGGCCTTGAAGTTGCATTTTTCGCAACTGATCCCGGTTTGGTCTTAAAATGTATGTGTTCCAACACTCGAAATTTTCCTTCACCATAAATCCTTTCAACATGTAGTTTGATCGAGTAAAATGCAAAATATTACCTATAATATAACTATAATTAACCCTGCCATCTCCGTACACACCAAAAAGAACTACAAACCAGCTCATATACCAATCTTCTTCAATTTCACTCGCCAAAATGCAAAACTCTCGCTTTTCAGCGTTCGTTTTTTTACACGAGTTTGCAGGACATGTAAGTTCTCCCAGCAGAGATGCGATAGAAAGAAGGCAAGACTTATTTTATCCCATTCAGCTGTTGAGCATCGCTCTATGACATCGACGACGCCAGGACGTGGAAAACAATGTTTCCTAAATTCAATAGCCGAGGCTTGAAGAGTGAGTGCCAACCGTCATGCATTGCGCGTTTGTGTTAATATTTTCATATATTAGCGAAGTGTTTGAACTTGACGTGGTAAATACTCTGGAAATGTACCAATTCTTCTCTATAGATGCTTTCCTATTCATCCACAATCCAAATACCTCCACTCGGAACCTGATTTTTTGTGTGAGCCTCGTCAATTGGTCAAGGCTGACATAATTCGAAACGAAACGCAACAAAACGTCGAGTTTTGTCAAAAATGCAGAAATAATTACTCTCTAAGATATGTCTTCTTAAATTAAAAGACAAAATCAATCATTTATATCAAGCATTGACAAGATATTTATGGATGAGTTCACTAAGGGAATTTCGTGCTTCAAAAAATTACTAACAGGGCGCGCAATGCCTCACAGTTGACACTCACTTTTTAACAGAGCTCTGCACTGCTGCATTGCTGCATCTGAAATGATACTCTTACAATTTTTTCTTTGCATCATCGCTCTCATAACTTACAATTTATATTTTATACTACCGTAATACACTAATAACCATAAATGAAACATATATGAAACAAACAAGAAACAAATAATAACCATAACCATAAATAATAACAAGAAATAATAACCAGAAATAATTATTTCATAACAAGAAATAATAACCATATATGAAACAAACAAGAAACAAATTTTCCTTTAAAATTTGTTTCTTGTTTGTTTCATGTTTGTTATGAGATGGCTCTCCACATTCGAATTTTGAGCTGGGCTATAATATTCGTTTTACGTTTTATTTATATATATATATATATATATAGACCCGGAGCGAGGGGAATTCGGCGAAATATTACCCCGCCACAGCGGGGAATTCGAGTTTAAATTATATAATTCAGCTTACGCTGTGTTGGTGTATTTTTGTCTTTAGAACTTGTCATTCCTCTTTTTGTGTTGCTCGCAGCCAAAGTTAAATAAATAAAATTAATTAATTAACAATCTAAATACAACAGTATAATACAGAATGCGATTTACAACAAAGTCATTAAAAAGGAAACATCCTTGCAGAGCAGGAGAATACGCAGCACTCTACTTTTTCACTACTCTTTGTTCTTAATACTAACTTATTGTAGAAACAAAGATCTTTGGCTGATTTTTCGCTGCAAGCAACATCAGTTTAATCAATTTTCAAAAAAATATCGGTTTTTTTTTCGGTTTATCGATTAACCGCCTCACCCTATTGCATTGACTAAAGTTTACTGCTCGACAACAGTTTGATTTGAAGTAAAGTATGAGAATGTGGGATTCAAGCTATTGCCGAAAAATACTTAAGAGTACTTACAATACGTATATTCATGGCGAGGTTTCGGACGATGGACACATCGTTCGAAACGTCGTCCATGAATATAGTACGTAAGTATACTCTTACTTTTCGACACATTGAAGTTCTCTTATTTCTCCTTTTCATTTTATAACTAGTTCTTTTGAGAACTTAGCCACTTTCATATTCATTCTTATTCAAGCTATTGCCCTCAGTCGTGGCAATCTACAGCCGCTCTTATATGACTGAGCCACAGTAATGTTAGCTGTTATTATTATTTTCCATTCAATGTAAAACAGATTTGTTGAAACAATTTAAATAATTGGTTGTTGCAGATTCAAATCAATTGGTAATATTTCTTTTTCTTTCTCTCGAAGAAAAATCTTATTGAACCTGATATTGAGCCATGGAAATTATTATCAGAAACAGGATGTAACAGTTCACAGTGAGTTTGTTTACTTTTTACTTTACGCTGTGCTTCGAAATTTCCCTGACGTCCAGTGTACTCTAGCTGCAACGAGGAATTGATAAGATATTATTACTGTGTTTATTATATGCATCGCAAAATGACTACATTCTGATTGGTCAAGCCGAGTGCAATTATGTTTATGAATTGCACTCCAGTGCCAATTTTTCCAAAACAAACAAAATGAACTTACTCTGGAGGAACTTAAAGAAAAAGCAGTCAACGCAAATTCAACCAGCAGCAGTTAAAACTAGTTATATGGCAGGAGAGGGTACGTTGCCACATTGCCAGACGTAATATTGTCAACTTGTGATATTTGATAATTATGCCGACTTGCATGCACACGCCTAACTACTCGTGCAATTTGGCCACAATTTTGAAATATCACTCCTAGTGTAAATTATTAACTACATTCTATCATCGCTATATCATATGATTACATATACTTGTTGAGCAAAATTTCCTCTGGACACACACTTTATATATCCTCAAAGCGTATTTTATAGTTAAAAAAAATAAACGTCTGTTGTTCGTGAATCCTTATGCGGGTCAGTATACTAATCTAAATATGGGTTGAGTTTAAGTATGATTTAATTCTTCGAGAAAAAGTGTTATTGCAAAAATTTTACAGCAAAAGCGAAAAAGGTGTAGAAAAAACCACAATGTCGTATTTTTTAGTTTAATACTGCTGATCAGTATTATACAGAGTATGGGTTCTACGACCGGTGGAGCCTCGTGCCCCAACGTCACTATTTCTAAGTTACCTAAACCACATTAGCGTACCTTCAGGACCCCTTAACCCTAATTAGCATTCTTTTATGGCGCCTTAATATTAGTTATGCTAACGTCACCCAGTACTAGTCCTTCACCACCCCTAGAGCTCATGACAATTCAACATGACGTTATTCTACCCTAATCCTCCCCCTCCAACCACCCCTTCATTCCGACTCCTTCCGAACTTGATTTCCGAAGGCATGATGTCATTATCAAAAGGTTGCTCTTATATCTCGGTGAAGGCTAAAAGGGATGACTCAAAAGGACCTTTACATTTTTTAGATCTACTAATCGTAACCCTAATCTCAATCCTAATCCTAACCTCAACCATAACCTTGATCCTAACCTTGATCCTAATCTTAAACCTAGCCCTAACCGTAGCTATCCATAACCTAACGAAAAATAAAAACCAGAAAAAAACAGATAGGTCCTTTTGAGTCATCCCTTTTAGCCTTCCCCTTATATCTCTTACTCGTATAAGAAACGCCAACGTATATATGGACTTTATGTCCATGTGGTCAAACTCCTTGTGGGACAAGTAGTCACAAAGTGCGCATGCGTTATGGATATGGTTTGGACAAATTAAGGAGAAATGACGTTGACATTTTAATGATGTCTCTTAATGAGTGATTAAAAACTCGTTAAGGAATGAAACAAAAGGGGCGCTTGTGGAGATAGATAAAACATTATTAATATGCGACACAAATATTTAAAAAAATTATTTCAGTTCAAACGTATACATATTTTCCCATCGTTTACTATAGCAGGACATGCCTCACAGAAAGTCCCATTTCAAGAATACGCCTACGTTTTCTCCTCTTACCCATACCCCTATCTTTACCCTCTGACCCCCCACCCCCCCCCCCCCCCCCCCATTGTTTAGTTTACTGTGCTTCAACAACTTCTTGGATAACAATCTACAACGATGGACGAGATTTTTGCGACTCTGATGTACTTTACGCATGAAAGACCGATACTACTGAAGGTTCAAATGAAGTTTACATATATTCCGATCAGTTTTTTTCAAGCGATGCGTGTATGTATCAAAGTGTTCGCAGATAGTAGTGGTGTCAAATTGTTAATGCTAGATAGAGGGATTACCTTAAACGAACTAGTGTTTGAGAAAATGTTGGAACTTATTCCGATGCTTGTGGAGATAGATACGTTAACTGAAGACATCAAGTTGTCGTTGTTGGAAGAAGGGGCCCTGGTTAGACCGTATCTTTCTGTCAGCGATGTTGACGGGAAAAACCCGCTTTAATATCGGCATTGATAATTTCGAATGGGAATAGAGTAAAATGATTGATCATGAGAAAAATCAGGGTTTTGATTTCTCATTCTCCTCCTCTTGCTCCACTTCTTGCTTCTCTTGCTCAATACCTAAGTAGAGCAGAATAGTAAGAACAAAAGAGACGAACTTTGGTTTCTTCATTTAAACTTTATTTCACTACAGATCTGTTTCGTATGGAAAGCTATAAAGCTTACCACACTCATCAGGTGAGTATTGCGACTGGTGTCACAAAGCGGAAACTTGATATTGTATTGTTCTACAAGACGGATTAATTATGTATGACGTTATGTGAAGTTGCGGTGCATATTAATTAGCTAATGGTCGCACAGTAAATGTTTTTTTTCTGCCACTGAACTAAGCAAGCACATCTGGACTTTAAAAGAATCAAATATGCAATACTCAATCAAATGGAACATAATCAAGCGATGCAAACCCTACTCTAATTTAACAAAACGTTGTAACTTATGCCTTTATGAAAAATTTATAATTATTTGTCACCCCGAATAGCAGAAACGAACTTATATCAACTTGCAGGCATAGAAAAAAACATTTACTGTGCAACCATTAGCTAATTAATATGCACCGCAACTTCACATAACGTCATACATAATTAATCCGTCTTGTAGATCAATACAATATCAAGTTTCCGCTTTGTAACACCAGTCGCAATACTCACCTGATGAGTGTGGTAAGCTTTATAGCTTTCCATACGAAACAGATCTGTGGTGAAATAAAGTTTAAATGAAGTAACCAAAGTTCGTCTCTTTTGTTCTTACTATTCTGCTCTACTTAGGTATTGAGTAATATTTGGCATTTCACTCGATTAAATCACAGGTTCTAAGGATTTATGGAGAAGGAATATTTCGAGTGTTGGAATATATACATTCCAACACTCCAACATGGTGAACGAAAATTTCAAGTGTTGGAATATATATATATATATATATATATATATATATATATATATATATATATATATATACAGTATATATATATATATATATATATATATATATATATATATATATATATATATATATTATATATATATATATATATATATATATATATATATATATATATATATATATATATATATATATATATATATATATATATATATATATATATATCCACTTGGTGAACTTTTTCTTTTTCTTTCGTTATTTTAGTCGTTCATTGCAGTTTTTATGGACTTATTTAAACACACTTCCCCTGCCAGAGCTCTTTTATTACAGTACTCAAGTATTGTCAAATGCCCCGTCTCAGCACTATCCGCTTCGTCATCAACTGCTTGACTGGCTTCTCCCCAATGTTAAAAACGTTGAACAGCAGGATTGTCAAGTTGATAGTTATTATTCCAAAGTTCTCTCCAGGCAAGTGTGTTCTTATTTTTCCTTTAGTACAAATATTTGCGTGTTTATCGTTATAATCTATAGGAAGGTCTTATGAGATACTATTTCTATATTTTATTTTATCTTCATTTTGAAAACTAGTAACGTAACATACTGTCTTTTATACTTTAGATTGCCAATTGAACTGTTGTCTCGCGTTTTAGTAACTTTAACTCAACGGATTTTCAATAAAAGCGATTCATTTCTCGAAAATATAGGCAATGAAGGGTGAGTTACTGTTCTAGAAATAGCAAATTGTATTATTAAAAATGACACTACTATAGTCTATAATGAAGTTACTGCTCTAACAAAAGCAAATTATATTATTAAAAACGACACTACTATAGTGTATTTTTGAAGTTACTGCTCTAGAAAGATCAAATTGTATTTTATTAAAAATGACACTACTATAGTCTATGATGAAGTTACTACTCTAGCAAAATCAAATTGTATTGTTAAAAATGACACTACTATAGTCTATAATGAAGTTACTACTCTAGAAAGATCAAATTGTATTTTATTAAAAATGACACCACTATAGTCTATAATGAAGTTACTGCTCCAGCAAGAGCAAATTGTATTATTAAAAATGACACTACTATAGTCTATTATGAAGTCACTGTACTACTCTAGAAAGAGCAAATTGTATTATTAAAAGTGACACTAGTATAGTCTATAATGACGTTACTTCTCTAGAAAGAGCAAATTGTATTATTAAAAACGACACTACTTTAGTCTTATAATGAAGTTACTGTACTACTCTAGAAAGAGCAAATTGTATTATTAAAAGTGACACTAGTATAGTCTATAATGACGTTACTTCTCTAGAAAGAGCAAATTGTATTATTAAAAACGACACTACTTTAGTCTATAATGAAGTTACTGTGCTACTCTAGAAAGAGCAAATTGTATTGTTAAAGATGACACTATACTACAGTGTATAGTCTATAATGAAGTTACTGCTCTAGAAAGATCAAATTGTATTTTATTAAAAATGACACTACTATAGTCTATAATGAAGTTACTGCTCTAACAAAAGCAAATTATATTATTAAAAACGACACTACTATAGTGTATTTTTGAAGTTACTGCTCTAGAAAGATCAAATTGTATTTTATTAAAAATGACACTACTATAGTCTATGATGAAGTTACTACTCTAGCAAAATCAAATTGTATTGTTAAAAATGACACTACTATAGTCTATAATGAAGTTACTACTCTAGAAAGAGCAAATTGTATTATTAAAAACGACACTACTTTAGTCTATAATGAAGTTACTGTGCTACTCTAGAAAGAGCAAATTGTATTGTTAAAGATGACACTATACTATAGTCTATAATGAAGTTACTGCTCTAGAAAGATCAAATTGTATTTTATTAAAAATGACACTACTATAGTCTATAATGAAGTTACTGCTCCAGCAAGAGCAAATTGTATTATTAAAAATGACACTACTATAGTCTATTATGAAGTCACTGTACTACTCTAGAAAGAGCAAATTGTATTATTAAAAGTGACACTAGTATAGTCTATAATGACGTTACTTCTCTAGAAAGAGAAAATTGTATTATTAAAAACGACACTACTTTAGTCTATAATGAAGTTACTGTACTACTCTAGAAAGAGCAAATTGTATTATTAAAAGTGACACTAGTATAGTCTATAATGACGCTACTTCTCTAGAAAGAGAAAATTGTATTATTAAAAACGACACTACTTTAGTCTATAATGAAGTTACTGTACTGCTCTAGAAAGAGCAAATTGTATTGTTAAAGATGACACTATACTATAGTCTATAATGAAGTTACTGCTCTAGAAAGATCAAATTGTATTGTTAAAAACGACACTACTATTATAATAGTCTATAATGAAGTTACTGCTCTAGAAAAATCAAATTGTATTGTTAAAAACGACACTACTATTATAATAGTCTATAATGAAGTTACTGCTCTAGAAAGAGCAAATTGTATTGTTAAATACGACACTACTATAGTCTATAATGAAGTTACTGCTCTAGAAAGAGCAAATTGTATTGTTAAAAACGACACTACTATAGTCTATAATGAAGTTACTACTCTAGAAAGAGCAAATTGTATTGTTAAATACGACACTACTATAGTCTATAATGAAGTTACTGCTCTAGAAAGAGCAAATTGTATTGTTAAATACGACACTACTATAGTCTATAATGAAGTTACTGCTCTAGAAAGAGCAAATTGTATTGTTAAAAATGACACTACTATAGTCTATGATGAAGTTACTACTCTAGCAAAATCAAATTGTATTGTTAAAAATGACACTACTATAGTCTATAATGAAGTTACTACTCTAGAAAGATCAAATTGTATTTTATTAAAAATGACACCACTATAGTCTATAATGAAGTTACTGCTCCAGCAAGAGCAAATTGTATTATTAAAAATGACACTACTATAGTCTATTATGAAGTCACTGTACTACTCTAGAAAGAGCAAATTGTATTATTAAAAGTGACACTAGTATAGTCTATAATGACGTTACTTCTCTAGAAAGAGCAAATTGTATTATTAAAAACGACACTACTTTAGTCTTATAATGAAGTTACTGTACTACTCTAGAAAGAGCAAATTGTATTATTAAAAGTGACACTAGTATAGTCTATAATGACGTTACTTCTCTAGAAAGAGCAAATTGTATTATTAAAAACGACACTACTTTAGTCTATAATGAAGTTACTGTGCTACTCTAGAAAGAGCAAATTGTATTGTTAAAGATGACACTATACTACAGTGTATAGTCTATAATGAAGTTACTGCTCTAGAAAGATCAAATTGTATTTTATTAAAAATGACACTACTATAGTCTATAATGAAGTTACTGCTCTAACAAAAGCAAATTATATTATTAAAAACGACACTACTATAGTGTATTTTTGAAGTTACTGCTCTAGAAAGATCAAATTGTATTTTATTAAAAATGACACTACTATAGTCTATGATGAAGTTACTACTCTAGCAAAATCAAATTGTATTGTTAAAAATGACACTACTATAGTCTATAATGAAGTTACTACTCTAGAAAGAGCAAATTGTATTATTAAAAACGACACTACTTTAGTCTATAATGAAGTTACTGTGCTACTCTAGAAAGAGCAAATTGTATTGTTAAAGATGACACTATACTATAGTCTATAATGAAGTTACTGCTCTAGAAAGATCAAATTGTATTTTATTAAAAATGACACTACTATAGTCTATAATGAAGTTACTGCTCCAGCAAGAGCAAATTGTATTATTAAAAATGACACTACTATAGTCTATTATGAAGTCACTGTACTACTCTAGAAAGAGCAAATTGTATTATTAAAAGTGACACTAGTATAGTCTATAATGACGTTACTTCTCTAGAAAGAGAAAATTGTATTATTAAAAACGACACTACTTTAGTCTATAATGAAGTTACTGTACTACTCTAGAAAGAGCAAATTGTATTATTAAAAGTGACACTAGTATAGTCTATAATGACGCTACTTCTCTAGAAAGAGAAAATTGTATTATTAAAAACGACACTACTTTAGTCTATAATGAAGTTACTGTACTGCTCTAGAAAGAGCAAATTGTATTGTTAAAGATGACACTATACTATAGTCTATAATGAAGTTACTGCTCTAGAAAGATCAAATTGTATTGTTAAAAACGACACTACTATTATAATAGTCTATAATGAAGTTACTGCTCTAGAAAAATCAAATTGTATTGTTAAAAACGACACTACTATTATAATAGTCTATAATGAAGTTACTGCTCTAGAAAGAGCAAATTGTATTGTTAAATACGACACTACTATAGTCTATAATGAAGTTACTGCTCTAGAAAGAGCAAATTGTATTGTTAAAAACGACACTACTATAGTCTATAATGAAGTTACTACTCTAGAAAGAGCAAATTGTATTGTTAAATACGACACTACTATAGTCTATAATGAAGTTACTGCTCTAGAAAGAGCAAATTGTATTGTTAAATACGACACTACTATAGTCTATAATGAAGTTACTGCTCTAGAAAGAGCAAATTGTATTGTTAAAAATGACACTACTATAGTCTATGATGAAGTTACTACTCTAGCAAAATCAAATTGTATTGTTAAAAATGACACTACTATAGTCTATAATGAAGTTACTACTCTAGAAAGATCAAATTGTATTTTATTAAAAATGACACCACTATAGTCTATAATGAAGTTACTGCTCCAGCAAGAGCAAATTGTATTATTAAAAATGACACTACTATAGTCTATTATGAAGTCACTGTACTACTCTAGAAAGAGCAAATTGTATTATTAAAAGTGACACTAGTATAGTCTATAATGACGTTACTTCTCTAGAAAGAGCAAATTGTATTATTAAAAACGACACTACTTTAGTCTTATAATGAAGTTACTGTACTACTCTAGAAAGAGCAAATTGTATTATTAAAAGTGACACTAGTATAGTCTATAATGACGTTACTTCTCTAGAAAGAGCAAATTGTATTATTAAAAACGACACTACTTTAGTCTATAATGAAGTTACTGTGCTACTCTAGAAAGAGCAAATTGTATTGTTAAAGATGACACTATACTATAGTCTATAATGAAGTTACTGCTCTAGAAAGATCAAATTGTATTTTATTAAAAATGACACTACTATAGTCTATAATGAAGTTACTGCTCTAACAAAAGCAAATTATATTATTAAAAACGACACTACTATAGTGTATTTTTGAAGTTACTGCTCTAGAAAGATCAAATTGTATTTTATTAAAAATGACACTACTATAGTCTATGATGAAGTTACTACTCTAGCAAAATCAAATTGTATTGTTAAAAATGACACTACTATAGTCTATAATGAAGTTACTACTCTAGAAAGAGCAAATTGTATTATTAAAAACGACACTACTTTAGTCTATAATGAAGTTACTGTGCTACTCTAGAAAGAGCAAATTGTATTGTTAAAGATGACACTATACTATAGTCTATAATGAAGTTACTGCTCTAGAAAGATCAAATTGTATTTTATTAAAAATGACACTACTATAGTCTATAATGAAGTTACTGCTCCAGCAAGAGCAAATTGTATTATTAAAAATGACACTACTATAGTCTATTATGAAGTCACTGTACTACTCTAGAAAGAGCAAATTGTATTATTAAAAGTGACACTAGTATAGTCTATAATGACGTTACTTCTCTAGAAAGAGAAAATTGTATTATTAAAAACGACACTACTTTAGTCTATAATGAAGTTACTGTACTGCTCTAGAAAGAGCAAATTGTATTGTTAAAGATGACACTACTATAGTCTATAATGAAGTTACTGCTCTAGAAAGATCAAATTGTATTGTTAAAAACGACACTACTATTAGTCTATAATGAAGTTACTGTACTGCTCTAGAAAGAGCAAATTGTATTGTTAAATACGACACTATACTATAGTCTATAATGAAGTTACTGCTCTAGAAAGAGCAAATTGTATTGTTAAAAACGACACTACTATATAGTCTATAATGAAGTTACTGCTCTAGAAAGAGCAAATTGTATTGTTAAAAACGACACTACTATAGTCTATAATGAAGTTACTGCTCTAGAAAGAGCAAATTGTATTGTTAAATACGACACTACTATAGTCTATAATGAAGTTACTGCTCTAGAAAGAGCAAATTGTATTGTTAAAAACGACACTACTATAGTCTATAATGAAGTTACTACTCTAGAAAGAGCAAATTGTATTGTTAAATACGACACTACTATAGTCTATAATGAAGTTACTGCTCTAGAGAGAGCAAATTGTATTGTTAAAAACGACACTACTATAGTCTATAATGAAGTTACTGCTCTAGAAAGAGCAAATTGTATTGTTAAATACGACACTACTATAGTCTATAATGAAGTTACTGCTCTAGAAAGAGCAAATTGTATTGTTAAATACGACACTACTATAGTCTATAATGAAGTTACTGCTCTAGAAAGAGCAAATTGTATTGTTAAAAACGACACTACTATAGTCTATAATGAAGTTACTGCTCTAGAAAGAGCAAATTGTATTGTTAAATACGACACTACTATAGTCTATAATGAAGTTACTGCTCTAGAAAGAGCAAATTGTATTGTTAAATACGACACTACTATAGTCTATAATGAAGTTACTGCTCTAGAAAGAGCAAATTGTATTGTTAAAAACGACACTACTATAGTCTATAATGAAGTTACTACTCTAGAAAGAGCAAATTGTATTGTTAAATACGACACTACTATAGTCTATAATGAAGTTACTGCTCTAGAGAGAGCAAATTGTATTGTTAAAAACGACACTACTATAGTCTATAATGAAGTTACTGCTCTAGAAAGAGCAAATTGTATTGTTAAATACGACACTACTATAGTCTATAATGAAGTTACTGCTCTAGAAAGAGCAAATTGTATTGTTAAATACGACACTACTATAGTCTATAATGAAGTTACTGCTCTAGAAAGAGCAAATTGTATTGTTAAAAACGACACTACTATAGTCTATAATGAAGTTACTGCTCTAGAAAGAGCAAATTGTATTGTTAAATACGACACTACTATAGTCTATAATGAAGTTACTGCTCTAGAAAGAGCAAATTGTATTGTTAAATACGACACTACTATAGTCTATAATGAAGTTACTGCTCTAGAAAGAGCAAATTGTATTGTTAAAAACGACACTACTATTATAATAGTCTATAATGAAGTCACTGCTCTAGAAAGAGCAAATTGTATTGTTAAATACGACACTACTATAGTCTATGATTAAGTCCATAGTAAAGTTACTGCTCCAGAAAGAGCAAATTGTATCATTAAAAATGATACTAATTCAGTTACTGCTCTACGTTAGCCTATAATGAAAATCCTAAATTGCTCGCACTAACTAACGTTTTCTTAGTTTTTCCTCCATATTTTTTTCAACGCAATCTGTAACGTTGTATCAAATCTTAACAGTGTGTACTTTTGGCTTAGCTTTTTATTGTGAGCTGATACATTAACCCTCACAGAACAGCTATTCTTGTTTTGTGCAGTGTTTGCCGCTGACAAGGCTTTTGTATTTCTAGGAAAGACACTGAACAATTTGAAAAGGATTTAGAGAATATGGAAAGGCTTTACATTCTTTCCTCGTTTAATAAGGTAACATGACAACATGATATTTAATTTTGCGACCTCGCGTATTTTGCATTTAAGGTGGATCCCTACTGTTTCGTAAAAAGACGTAAAAATATCATGCATTGAAAAACATTCATGGATCAAGTACATGTACTGTTAATAAATAAAGTGTTTCAGCAATTACTATGGTAACAGTAACGTTTCAAAGTGGCATCTAATTAATATATTAATTCAGTTTATTTCGAAAATGAAATATATTTCGAGTTCGGTGACCCCCGAGATTTCTTTAGGTTTAGGTAATACATAGGAATCTTTTAAAAATTGCTGTAAGACCTTTTTTTGTTCTGATTTTACATAACTTTTTAAAAATCTGTCTTCATTAAACAAACCGGAAGAAATGTTTCAAATTGGTCACCGAGCTAGTTTTCGAAATAAATTGGATTAAATATTAATTTGGCGCTATTTTGGAAAGTCATTGTTACCATAGCAACTGATAAAACACTTGATTTCTTGTTTTTCTACGCATGACTTCAGTTTCATTCTCCTCTGAAATTTTCATGCATACTTGGAGGTTAAAATTTGGATTTTTGTCACTTTTACAGCTCCCACGGCTCCTTATATATCTGATTAAGGACGATATTATATAATTCATGGAGATGTCGTTACTGATCGTGCTACCCAAACTGGCCTTTGTTTATTGAATAATTTAAAAGTTTAAAACATTTGTCGTGAAAAGAACACCTGGATAAAGTAAAAAATATATCTTGCTCTTCGTGACTCCTGCTTTTGTTTTGAAAGAGACTTGGCCATTTACGAATACGTGAGATAGACAGATAGTTCAAGACTTACAGGTTGATTTGAAATTATATTGGCTTTTCTGCAATATACTAAGACTATCATTACTTTTCACTCAATTGGAGAACTCGGCGGGTTATTTAATTGAGTGAAAAATGCCCTGTAGAATTACGTAAATGTTAGAGCCATCTCGTAACAAACATGAAACAAACAAGAAACACATTTTAAAGAAATTTTAATGACGTTTCGTTGCCAACGCGCAACATTCTGAAAGTGAAATACAAGATGTGAAAACTATTATTTAAATATATTTATAGTGTTAATAAGCCAATCAAAACAAAGTCAAAACAAAGAAAGCGGAATGGTACTGACGTTTCCGTTGAGGAATGGTTTAAATTTAGAAATAAATAAACTTTCTCTGATTAGTAATTCAAACGTTGAATTACACAAAGAAAGAACAGAAAAGTCATCAAAAAAATGGCGTGGCAAGTTTCGTTAGAGTAACATCGTTTGTTTGAAAGTGAAGGCTAAGACAGTTTCTTGCCCGTTAAAGCCGAGACTCGCATGTGTTCTGAGATGCGCGTGTATGCATATAATGTATATATGTATATAATGTATATAATGTATATATATATGTATATAATGTATATATGTATACTGTATATGTATATGTATATGTATATGTATATGTATATATGTATTATTGTACTTCCTACATATAATTTACAGCATTTCTTACAAACAATTAAATAAATAACTCCGTTAACAAAATTCCGTTTCTTTTTAGAATGTCGTGATACAATTTGTTGATCCTGTGGCGTTGAGTAACAATAAGTGGTAAGTTTAGGAGTCAGATTTTTGTATGATTGCACGAAAATGATTTGTCAGTCACCATATACGTTTTTGGGATAAATAAGGTTTTGTTCTGTTGACTTTGGTGTGGTTCCTGTTGGTTATACTGGTTCAAAATCCTAATTTTATGTAAACTAGTAGTTTAAAAAATCTCAATTTGTCTTCTGATGTGGATGACATGTAATAACCATTATGTAAAACAACAATGATAATATAACCAATGACACTAATTTTCTGACCCACTTCCTATGCTGTGTTAACAGTACCGAAAAAGATGGCGACTTGTACATTTAATTACAATTCTTTGCGCGAATTAGACATTTACATGCATGTATCTTGTAGAATTGTTAGAAGATAAGGTTTCCAAAAATATTAAATTTGTCAAGCAAAACCTTTCACCTACTTAATTTATGTTAACTTATTAAACGACGTTTAAGCGTAATTTTGCGAAGCATTGTGGTTAAATCTATCGCAGCTTTTTCGGTACCGTCAACTGGGTCTTTGTTTTCGTACACTGATGTATTTTGTGAGGTCTGATTGGTTGTAATGTTTTGTAACACGTTAGACCATGTTATGACAACGCCAGCCATGTAGTTATATTCGTGCTGAAAA
The DNA here is from genome assembly GCA_035772405.1 of Chrysogorgia sp. JL179-B06. Classification (NCBI taxonomy): domain Eukaryota; kingdom Metazoa; phylum Cnidaria; class Anthozoa; order Scleralcyonacea; family Chrysogorgiidae; genus Chrysogorgia; species Chrysogorgia sp. JL179-B06. The sequence goes on along the minus strand of JAYKKM010000418.1, from coordinate 2,094,400 downwards.
TGCAACAGTGCTGTGGAGTGATGGGATGCAGGCTCCACGGAGTTACACAGCATGAAAAGACTACCGCACAACTTAATAATTGATGGGTGTAATGGCCTTTCAGGCGAGGGAATTGAAGACCTACATTTCTTCTTAATATTATTCTTTCTTAAAGTTCGTTCTACAATTTTATGAAGCGGCGCAGAGAATTAGCTTGGGATATTTTCATTTTCATATAAAGATGAAGGCTATTGTTGTTTTACGAAGATAAACTTAAGAAACTCGTCTGTTGCGAGAATATACAATCGAAAGCCAGATTTCAGTAAAATTCATGTGTTTTCCAAAGTGTTATTGAACTTTACGCAAATTGAAATTTTTAGATTTTCGCCCGATGCAATTTCCAGATTTCCTCGGCGCCTATATACATTTTTTTCAGAAACTTTGCCTGTCACTATGGCTTTGTGATTTCTGGTTCTCAAGCTCAAGCTGTAGATTTTATTACGTCGGTTTTCTTTGAGCATTTACATTGTACAAAGACTCGCCAGTTTTCCACATTTCCCCGCCATTTCTGTACATTCTCGCCTTAAAATGATCCATAACTTCGTTTCTTTAATTCAATTTTACTGTTGTATTTTATCCAATTTCTTTTTCGCCAAATAGTGCGAGTTTGGACAACAATACCGTGGAAGTGTTATTGAATTATTTGATACAGAGATTATTAGAAATTTCTGAGAAACTACTGGGAGCATCAAATACAGAGGTAGGTCGTTGAAGTACTACTCTCTCAAACCTGATCAGATGTCCGCCATTTTTTGGTATCTAGTATTGCTGTAAAAGCCAGACGATTTTATTCACCTTAAGGGAACGTTTCAGACGTTAATGAGTTAAAAATTGTCATTTGACTCTTTGACTCCCATAACGTCTTTTATTAACCTTAGGGGAGTCTTGACAAATTTGTTTGAATATTTTTTATCAAATTTAGCAGAACATGCCATGTTTCTGGAAAAATACACGAATGAAATATATTTTGCAGAACATTTTTTTCTCGTCACACCCAATAGCATGGGGTAATGAGATTAACATAATGTCTGTTTGCTTTTCCATTCATACTTGTAATGAGTGATGTAAAAGTTGCGTGGGAAGGGTAGAAATATAGAAATACCCAGGATATGAACCTGCGTTCCCAGCTCATAGACATGTGTGGTAACCACTAGACCACAATGGAATCTCATCTCCAGTTAATCTTCTTGGTCATCATTGCACATTAGCTTTTATTATTGTATTCCTCTCCTTGTTTTCCTTGGATTCCTGCTCTGTATACTGTAGAGAGATAATAATCTGAAAGTTACAGTAGGATCTGTCCGTATATCTACTTGGGTTTGTTATTAAAACTTGTATCAACGATGATATGCTAGGAATTGGGCTTTATCTAACTTTTTTCATCTTGGGTTGGGTAAAAGATTTTCTTTACCCATAAATGGTTGGGACAGTTAAATTTCTGATCTTAATTTGGATTTTTTCAGCACCAAATCTATTTCTCTTCGGCCCCTGCACCCCGACAATAAATAATGACCGGTCCCTAAAATAACTGGACAAAATAAGAGTATTAATCATCCAAAGAAATTTCCATCACACAAAAAGCTCATAATTTATCAAATTAACAGCTCCCAATAGTTACTTTGCCATTGGTTTTTAAAATAATATTATTTTTGTTTTCCTATCCCTCATATTTCCTTTTTGTTTACATCCTTTTTTTTTAATTTGTTCCAGTTAAATATGTCTGTATCTTCGCCACAAACGTCGCTATCGTCGTCGGAAAAAAGACTGGAGGTACTAACGAGATACTGCAGTTTATCTACGAAAGTAATGGGCTTTTTGCTGCATTTTAATGCATTTTCGTCCAAGCAGCTCTCTGACTCATCGTTGTATAAAACGACAATGGTAGGTTGGTATTCGTTTGTTCCGATAGATTTATTGGTGGAACCACAAAATTATTATTCGAATTGTCTGGCATTATCTAATTTTTGTGGTATCTATAATGCTATTCGCCATTGGCCTTTTTAAAACAGTCTGTACATTTGAAAGTTATAAGAGTGTTGAAATGCTGTTACGCAATTAACAATTATTGGACGAGGTTAACCATGATAGCGAGAATTATCATGGTCTCGGTTTAATACTAACAGAAATTCATGTTCTATTTTTTAAGAAAATGTTAAAAACGGTTGCAGATGGAATGTCTGAATTGTTGTGTCACAGAAAAGAACTTGTAACGCTAATCTTGGGGCCATCTTTTATTGCAGCATTAAGTGATTTATTTTTATGTAGGATCTTCCTGTCGGTGAGTTGCTAACTATTCATCATCATTATTAAACTCGGGGAATAGTGTAGGAAATGTGGAGATATTTCGCTTCTCCATTTCAATAGTTTTAACCATCAACAATTGTTGCGTTTCAACTGTGTAAAGGTTTATTGACATTATGTCATTATTTTTAAAGAATGTGAGATTTTTATAATTGACAATTTTTTATTTTAAGAAAAGTGATAGTGAAAATACCTGTACTAAAATAGTCATGGATGTTGTGAGATCTGTCATCCCGAAAGAACTTTGTGACCTTCTTTTGGACATTGTTGTAAATGAGGTAAATTTCCTTCCTTTTTCCTTTCTTCTTCCTTCCTTTTTTCCTTTCTTCCCTTCTTCTTTTCTTCCTTTTTTTCTTTCTTTCTTCCTTTCATCCTTTCTTCCCTACTTCATTACTTCGTTTCCTCCTCCTTCCTTCCTTCGTTTCTTCCTTCCTTTATTTCTTTCTTCCTCTCTTTCTGTCTTCCTTTCTTCCTCTCTTCCTTTCTTCCTCTCTCCTTTTCTTCCTTTTCCTTCCTTCCTTTCTTACTTCCTTACTTCGTTTCCTCCTTCCTTAGTTTTCTCCTTCCTTCGTTTCTTCCTTCCTTTTTTCCTTTCTCTCTTCCTTTCTTCTTTTCTTCCTCTCTTCCTTTCTTCCTTTTTTATTTCTTCTTATCTTCCTTTCTTTCTTACTTCCTTACTTCGTTACTTCCTTTCTTTCTTTCTTCCTTCCTTCCTTTCTTCCTTCCTCTCATCCTTTCTTCCTCTCTTCTTTTCTTCCTTTTTTCTTCTCTTCCTCTCTTCCTTTCTTCCTCTCTTCTTTTCTTCCTTTCTTCCTTTTTCTTCTCTTCTCTTCCTTTTTCTTCTCTTCCTCTTTTCCTTTCTTTCTTTTTTCCTTACTTCCTTACTTCGTTTTGTCCTTTCTTTCTTCCTTCCTTCTTTTCTTCCTTTCTTCTGCTCTTCCTTTCTTCTGCTCTTCCTTCCTTTCTTCCTTTCTTTCTTCCTTCCTTACTTCCTTCCTTCGTTTCCTCCTTCCTTCGTTTCCTCCTTCCTTCGTTTCCTCCTTCCTTCGTTTCCTCCTTCCTTCGTTTCCTCCTTCCTTCGTTTCCTCCTTCCTTCATTCCTTCCTTCCTCTCTTCCTTTCTTCTTTTCTTCCTCTCTTCCTTTCTTCCTCTCTCCCTTTTTTCCTTTCCTCCTTTCTTCCTTTCTTCCTTCCTTACTTCGTTTCTTCCTTCGTGTCCTCCTTCCTTCGTTTCTTCCTTCCTTCGTTTCTTCGCCTTCCATATATTGTAAATATTTTTGGGGTTTTCTGTTTCAGCCGCGACAACTCAACAAATCACGAATAGTTCCTGATGAGTTTGATGGATCATTTGACGACAGCGACACTACGATGGATGATTTCGAAGCAGAAGATCCCAGCGTCCAAAGTCCTAGCGCCGATCAAGGTATTTCGTAGAAATCGAAACTTAATAACCCTATAAGTTTTTTCGACAACTTTTTATTAGTCCGTGACTTATTTTGCGTGCGCAACACAGTCCTTCGAAATGACAAATAATCCTGAAGATGCAAACAGCCAAGCAGTTTCTCCGGTGCAAACATAAGCATTATCTCAGGGCGCCAATTTCAGATCTACTTTAATGGTCCAGTTAAGATAATTCAAATATCACAAAAGAGGGGACGATTCATAATTGAGAGCGACGATGAAAACTAAATGTCAAGCTATAAACACACGTCGAACTTGCATTTCAATCGAATTTGTAGAATCTTCGATTTTCGTCGATTGTAAACATCAAACTTAACTTTTTCTTAACTTTTTCTTGTTAATACTTTGGCCAAAAGAAAATAAACTTATCCGGTTGCTGTGTACGATCCGTGGTCGCAGAGATGTTCTACCTAATCATGCGCGTGACTCTAGCGCGTGACTCTAGCGCGTGACTCTAGCGCGTGACCGGATCCGGATATGAAAACGTTAATTCTGGTTGGATTGATTTTCGTAATAAAAAGTGCTATATAATAAACTACTTATTAACCTCGTCCGTTCGATCTTTGCGATAAAATATCATACCTCGGCCAATACAGGTATTGACCTCGCTATCGTTCAATCAAAACAGCAAAGCCTCGGTTTGATATTTTACTGTAAATTTAACCTCACTCTCGGTTAATAAGTATTTTAACTAGAGTATTTTCTATGAATGTCGTTTTAATATTTTTTATCTTTTTTATCAAGATCAATTTTCAGAACACGACAGACTAAGACTTAGTTGCATTGAAATGTTGTGCACGTTATGCTCTATCTATGCTTCCCAAAATGTCGATGAACTTGTTAATAACATTCGAAATCTTGTTTTTGGATATTTTGAGAGTGAGGTAAGAATATTATTATTATTATTTTAATATTTATGCAGGAAGCTCCATTCGCCAAGGTGATTTTTAGGGAGGTTCTGTCATGCAATACTCAAACGCAAAGTAATATTAAGAGTCAACACTAAACAATTAAGAACTACGAATAAATTAGAAGTAATTAAAACTAATATACATTCTAGGTAATTGTAATATATTTCATATTTGTTTTGAGGAATTTAATTGCAAGTTAGTCGATAGACATTAGCAAGGTGATAACTGCATGATCTTATAAAATATTAATTAATGCGACATAATGCGACCGTTTTTATCCTTATGCCTCTACTTACTTCGGGACCGCAGTAACTGGCGATCGCTGTTGCGGCTACCCTGCCACATGTATACAGTACTGCTCAGAAATAACCTAACACCGCGGTTGCGCTTCGGTTGCGGTTCGGTTTTCGGTCGATACACATACGGCTTGGGTTCTGACTATTTCCGACATGGAAAGCGTTTAGTTTAAAATGTAGAGAGGGCAACAAAAGCAAAATAGATCTCCATGTTTGGCTTCATTCTTTGTCTGTTTCATGTCCTGCTGACAAGAATACACTCGCGCAAAAGATTCGCAGTCAAACGTTGTTAGTTTCGCCGTGCAAAACCTAATTCAAGTAATGTTCGACTTATACTGCACTCGTGGGCCTTGCACCGTTTGCAGTGAATCATTGTCGAATCTAATGAATGAAATAATATTACGAAAATATAATGATTGAGGCAGAGCGCGTGTCTGTTTAAAATTTAAATTCCTAAACCGTTTTCCCCGATCATTATTATTTATCAGATTTACTGCTGCAGTGCGTCAGCCTGGCAGAAATTAGAAAGAGCCTCTGTCTCTGATGAAGGCCTTCTTTCGAAATAGTTAGACCTATTATTCACGATTTCGGCACTACACCAAACCTTTTAGTATTTTCGATTGCTAATAATTCACGTGTCGAAAAGTGGATTCGCATGAAGTTTCAACCATTTCTGCATGTGTTTACATGAAGCGAATCGAAAATACGATCGGCTTTAATACTGCCGGATCGACTCGACTTTTCAAAATAAAAGAAATCGGCGCACTATTTCTTGAGCGGATCGAGTGTTCCAATCGATCCGACGTCATTGAATACTGTATCTGCTAGTGAAAATCTTTTAAGTTAATAGGAAGTCAAAAAATCTTCATTAACAAAATTAGGTTTGAACGGATTTGAATGCCTTTGTTGAAGAAACTAAAATCGTCGTAAATCAAAATACCGCCTGACAGGTCAACCTCGTACCCAGGGTCTTCTGACAGGTTTGGCGACAACACGAGGAACGTATGAATATATTCAAGAATAATAATTGTTCTATAGTGCTGTTTCGGGCGAAGTTATTCACGCGGATGAAGCTTTTTCATGTCTGTTTACACGGCGACGGAATTTTATAAACGTTCTCCAAATATGAAAACGCTAACTTTTGAAAACGGATTGTTCACTGCAATCATATTATAGAATATTATACTGATTAGATCATATAATCAGAATGCAATTTGCTGAAACCAAGTAGGTGTTTCTGTTAGCTCTGATAGACCAACATGTACCGAATACAATTCACTGAAAAAGTTCTTCAGGTCAAACTTTAATTCAATTTGCTGTATTTATTTAGACGTCGAATTTCGCAACATGTGAACACGGAAGTGTCAACGCTATTGTTGTTGCCAAGTGATATCTATTTTAGTGCGTTTGAATATCACGTTTTCAAACGTGTCTTTCTCCGTCAAAGCTTTGAGACAAAACGCCAATCTTTGTTTGTTTGGCTTCCGCACGAATTGACAGTAGCATGCTTTCTCGTGCTTCCAACCCAGCTGCTTTCGTCTGATCTGACGAATAGTAGAATTCAAAACACTCACACCGCATTCTTCCATTAGTTTAGTTTTCAATTCGGTAGATGTTAACTCGTCGTTCATGTCATCTTATCGTCGCTGTATTTGCAATGCTGTTCGTTTAAAAGTTGCTTTCTTCCACTTCGAAGCGCATCCTGTAAACTACCACTCCGACGGTAACGAGAAAGAAATAAGCTATGTGGCTATTCCTTCCTCTCGAAGTATATCTGTAGTTTTTTTATTTATTCCCGAAGACTGCAGTGAAATAATCGATTCCTTGCGTAAATAGACAGCTTTCTCATTTCACCGAACAACGCGTTGGCGACGGTGAACTGAAAAGTCAAACTTCGGAAATTTGAAGTGCGGTTGCGGTCACGCCAGACTACGACCTAGGTTCGACCGAGGTTTGACCGAGGTTCGACCGCGGTTTTCGTTAGGTTATCATTGATCAGTACTGTACTATACATGTAACATGTACCATACACATCACATGCACTATACATGTAACATGTACTATACATGTAACTTGTAACACATGTACTATGCATGTACTATACATGTAACTTGTAACACATGTACTATGCATGTAACTTGTAACATGTACCATACACATCACATGCACTATACATGTAACATGTACTATACATATACTATACATGTAACTTGTAACACATGTACTATGCATGTACTATACATGTAACTTGTAACACATGTACTATGCATGTAACTTGTAACATGTACCATACACATCACATGCACTATACATGTAACATGTACTATACATGTACTATACATGTAACTTGTAACACATGTACTATGCATGTACTATACATGTAACTTGTAACACATGTACTATACATGTACTATACATGTAACTTGTAACACATGTACTATGCATGTACTATACATGTAACTTGTAACACATGTACTATGCATGTACTATACATGTAACTTGTAACACATGTACTATGCATGTACTATACATGTAACTTGTAACACATGTACTATGCATGTAACTTGTAACATGTACCATACACATCACATGCACTATACATGTAACATGTACTATACATGTACTATACATGTAACTTGTAATACATGTACTATGCATGTACTATACACATGTACTTACAATACATATAACTTTACTTAATCATACTCAACCATGCTCTAAATAAATCATACTCATGTTTCTTGTTGTAACGACTGTTACAGTTATTTTCTAAGATAGATAGACAACGGGTTCATTTTCTTGGGGGGGAGGGGGGGGGGACTGACAGGCACTAATCTAACTTTGATCCTCTGTGTCTCATGTCCAGTTACATACATTCCACAAGATATGCAGCCAACTCACTCAGATTAACAAATAGTTTTGCAATACAACCATGTGAATTTTCTGACATATTTTAACTTAAACATATATATGATAATCTTCATCTTTATCTGGGTGATAATTTTGTAAACAAGATCGTAACTGTCTGAGTTGATGATGACGACTTTCTCTTCTAATATGGCTTCCCTTTAACCTGTCGACATCGCGATGTAATGGGGTGCTATTGTTTTAATGGTACCTAATGATGTTAGAATTTTCCCATGTAATCGTATGGTTACTTTGGTCAGTTATGTGGCTGCCAAAGTTGGGTTTTCCATGCTTTTGGTGTTGGTTTTTCATTTCCTCTTTCTTTTTTAGAATTTTGATATTATGAAACCTTGTCACTCAAAGTTGGTATGTTTATGTCAAAGTTTGCTGTTTTAATATCCATGACTCGCGAGTGTGTGTGACAGTTCTCTTTTTACCCCCTTTTCCCCTTAAATCGGGCTTATTTTGTCAATTACGTATACATTAAAATAAGTGTATATTACAATGTTAAAATGTATTTTGCATCAAGACCAAAACTACACTCCCAAGACTTTCGAATAAGGAATCGAACCCGAAAGGGTCACGAAATATATCGTTATATCGATAACTTGTAGTTATTTTTAACTTTTATCAACCCATCACTCTCATATCAACAGAACCCTCTCATACATACAGAACCTTCTCATACATACAGAATCTTCATGCTATAGGCATCGTTCCTTAGGAATTGGCGAGACACTAGATAAGAGTCACAAGTTTAATTTCTGAGTCATAAGGCATTCTCTTAGAATTTTAGTAACAGTTCTTGGTTAGTTCATACAAGAAAAGGTTTTGCTTTTTTAAGTAATGATAAAAGTATTACTTATCTGACGTGTTTTATTTATTAAATAATTCGTCTTTTATATTTTTCTGGCAGTTTTTTACTGCATCATTCCTTGTAGGGTCTTGTTCTATTAGAACCAGGCATCTGTTGATAGTGCTGGAACAACTAAGGTAAGAGAAATATCCCATAACGTTTTATCGACCTTGCTAGCAGTTACAAACTTTTTTTTGTTTTGTTTTTAATTTCGAATTTTTCACTATTGGTTGAAGTTAATTTCCTTGAAAATGCATACTCGATATTGCTATTCTATGTAGAAACTGCATTTATTGCTTCAAAGTTTTTCAGCAATGTACATTAAACATGCATATATTAAAATAAATCAGCTGTACTTTGAAATTGCTTTAAATTTATTTTACCATAAATTATTCAGGATTTCAATATCAAGGTTCCGCAAAGACCAGCGATTTTGTCAAGAAGGGCTTCGTTTGCTGTCTGTTTTAGCCCACCAACTACACATGTCAACAGAGGTGGAAGATTTGAAGGAAGCTCAAGAACTTGCTTTGCACTTACTAAGAGCATTTTGGTTTGTAAAGATTAATATTTTTCACATGTTCTGTAGAATTGTTCACACCCTATTCCCATCAATTTTATTTTTAAAAATCACCCTATCTTCTTTGGGTTTATATTTTAGAAATAAAAGGATTCACTATCTTTTTATTTTACCTGTGTCCGCCCTGTAACAGCGTATGTCATGTGTCAGGTTTTTAAATAATGCTCTTAACTGAAATATCTATCTGATGACCTGGAAAAATTGCATAAGCACGCACTTCGTGTTATTTACCCAATAATTTCGACGCAACCGGGACCAGCTGCGAAAAATGCGACTTCACAAGGCCTTCCGCTTGGGAATTGAACCCGCGATCCTGGTTCTCTCTAGCCAGTGTTCTAACTTCTAACCGAACTAAAGAAGCCGTTGCCATGAGCTTAGCCACCAGTTCAGTATAGACTAGAAATACCCTATCCGCAATACTCTCCCGCTTGTTCTATAAGTCAACATTTTTATATTAATTATTTCAAAGAATATATTATATGTATCGCAATCAGAATGGTCCCCAGTACTACTACGCTCTGTATTTGTTCATCACAAATAGCAAAAGGCTGTCTCGTCCTAGATTTTAAAAGTTATCTCGGCCAATATTTAACCGATTTAAACTCTGCAAACAGATTTGTAATTAGCGAATCAACATACATAACATACGTGTTTACTATATTACGAGAACGTGAGTACCCTTCGTAAAAACGGTTTATGTACTTAGTCGGCTACTGTATAAGCTGGTCACTTCGTCGTATATTATTTTGAACGTTATCTCGATCAATATTTAACCGTTTTCAATTCTAAAAACAGATTTGGAATTAGCGAGTCAACATACATAACATACATGTCTACTATATTACGAGAACGTGAATACCCTTCGTAAAAACGGTTGAGAAATTAGTCGACTATAAGCCGGTCACTTCGTTGTATATTATTTTGAACGTACTATCTCGATCAATATTTAACCGTTAGTCATTTCGAAGACATTACGAAGGATGCTACCCATCGCTTGTTCGCGCTTTTACCGGAAGTAAACGTAAGGAGGAATCGTAAATTTAGCGTACAAATGTTCAAGACCAAACGATTTCAATTTTTATAGCTTTTTGTCAGTTAATATTTGTAAAGTTGACATATAAGCCGGCCCAGAATACTGTAATAAACCATTGTTATATATTACGATTTCGTCTTGATGTTTCAAGCGCCTGAAACTTTGGACTAGCAAAGTCAAACTAAGTTAACCAGAACAACACAGAGCACCAACGAACTCATTCCTTGTTATATTTTATGCTCTAACACGTACATCTACATCGTGTAAAACAGTTTTAAGACATGACATGGGTCTGTAAACCAAGCACCAATTGTGAAGATCAAATGGCTGCATAGGTTTGTGAGCCCGCAGTTGTCTCCTACCATCTTATAAGAAAAAAACCCAAATACGTCACTTGCTTTCTACAACTATTAATATTTTGTAAAATGGTTTTCGTTATATTTAAATATTAACAAATTTTCTTACTTCTATTTTTGATTAGGAATCTAAGAGAAACTAATTACCGATCGTCAGTTCGTCTACAGTTGGCAAAGTGTATGGATGCATTTATTAGGGTAAAAAACCTGTCTAAAAACATTCTCTGTGGATTTCTCCTATTTTTCTGAGATTTCGGAACAGATACAGGATATAACATTTATTGCAAAAAAACTGTGGAAAGAGGTCCAATGCGTGGAAACGTCACGGCTAAATATAGGCGGTAATGGACCTAAAAGTACTTATTGCCCTAGTTACCATGGACGAGAGGTACTAACCCTAATCCCAACCCTAAACCCAAAATAATCCTAGCCCTAAGACCTAAAACTACTTAAACCCCTACGGCCTTAAACCCCTAAGGCCTTAAACCCCTAAGGCCGTAAACCCCTAAAGCCTAAAACCACTAAGGTCTAAAACCACTAAGGCCTAAAACCACTAAAGCCTAAAACCACTAAGGTCTAAAACCCCTCCACGTTGTTCGAAACATCGTCAGTGAAATGCTGCATAAGTATTTTTTTCTTTGTGAAGTTCTTGCATTTCTCTTTTTAATATTAAAATAAAGATAACCGGCCATTTATTATTCAGATTCATTCAGTTATATACATGTTGTGATTAAGCTTTACCATTACACTGGTTCTGGTTGGTTGGGTTGACATGAATATCCTCGAGAATCACAGGAAGGGCTGGCACGGAAAACTTCGAAAGCCTTTTGAAATCTTCAAGGTCCTTTCGAAGAATCTCGTGTTTATCCTGCCCCCCCCCCCCCCCGAAAAAAAAAGAGTTTTCCAAAATCCAGTTTGGGTTCGCTACCCTAACGACTTGACAGTTTTTTAGTAAACCTGTTCAACCAGTGTTTGATTTTAAACAAGCTTTTTTAAAATAAATTCTAGTGTGATCCTGACAAAAAATGGGCATTTTTTGAGATGAAAATTGACAATAACAGTAAGTGTTTAGAAATAAAAGGTTTTAGCTTTTTTCTTCAAACACAAGACGAATAAATCATTCAAAGTCAGAGTGTTTTTCTAAGTCGCTATAATGCATCTTGTGTATTGTTTTTCACCCAAGATTCTCTTGTGCATATATCTCGTGTATTTCCGAGCCTCATTTGTGATCCCAGTCATAAAGTTAGAATGTACATGGCAGAAGCTATTGGCATTTTGTTTATCAAATTTAATTCTGAGAATATTGGAGTCCCAGAAAATCCCGTCATTCAAGATGAAGTGTTCACTATTGTCGCCGATGCTCTTGGAAAGTCTTTAGCAGTGGAGGTATGTTATTTGCATATATATACAATGTATATGTATGAGTGTATGAGTAGGCTTATACATATATATATATATATATATATATATATATATATATATATATATATATATATATATATATATACGTGTAGGTTTTCGTCTACGAAATGCAAAGAGTGCTCAACAACATATAGTTAGAGCAAATAATAGATTTTCGCTTACCTCAAAACTGGTCTGCTACAACTTGTTTCATCTGTAAAAGAATCTTCAGGCTGCCTGAAGATTCTTTTACAGATGAAACAAGTTGTAGCAGACCAGTTTTGAGGTAAGCGAAATATATATATATATATATATATATATATATATATATATATATATATATATATATATATATATATATATATATATATATATATATATATATATATATATATATATATATATATATATATATATATATATATATATATATATATATATATATATATATATATATATATATATGTATAAGCCCTGGGATTATACAACTTCCTAAGGGTTTTTGAGTGGGCTTATAACCGGCGGGGTAAAATAAAAAATGTTTCAAATGTTCCAGGGCGATATAGGTTGTTGCGTACACGTGTTTCTAAGTGTTAGTACATGTGCGTGCACGTGTTAGCAATGGTACACTGTGTCACTGTTAGTATTAGTACACTATTGTCTATCATTATATGTCTAAAAAGCATTGGGAAAACCAGTGAAAGTAGTATAGAAACTGGGGGTACCAGCACAGTTTTCAATTTTTCGTGCTTCGCACCCAAAATTAGAAAACTGTGCTGTCACTCCCCAGTTTCAAGACTACTAAAACGAGACAAAATAAAATTCGTTAAGTGAGACAAAATAAATTAGACTTAAAATCGTTCTGTGTGTTTCCAGATTAGTTGTTTTGGTATGTGTCGATCGTTTGAGCTATTTAAGATGATTGAGAAACCACAACTCTCTGTTATGACTATTTATCCTTTTCTTCAATTCAGTATGTTTAGACTTCTCGTCTGATTCCTCGTGTTCTGCACTACTCTTAACAAATAGTTGTCGTTTGAGCTCTCTAATCTGGTAGAGAAACAACAACTCTTTGTTGAGTCTTGTTGTCTCTTCCTCCACTGATTCCACACGCTCTACGATACTCTCCAGGGCTCCAGCGATCATTATTGTGTGTGAGCGCTGGAGCCCTGGAGAGTAGTGTAGAACACGGCGATACAAGGACGGTTTTCCAAAAGTCAGATCCATTAGGAATCTACACGACTTGGAAAAGTGCGTTGGTACCCCATGTTCTTTGTGTGTGGTTAAATTTGTGACTGCCATGGTTCAGTCGTGTGTACGATTTTATAGACCTGTCTGTTATGCAAATTAGTCAATGTTGTTAACCAATCAAAAGAGCGCCATTTTGCTATCCATTTGGGTACTTGTTTGGGTAAAACATTTGCAATGGACACTGTGGGTTGACCAATCAAAAGAGCGCCATTTCGCTATCCATTTGGATACTCAGTTGGATAGCACATTCGCCGTGCGACGACTTGCTAGGGGAAGTCTTTGAGGAAATCCCGTTTTGTGCGTACGACGATTTACTAGCGAGAGTCACCGTCGCGTGACATTAATGATTACATTAGTTATTAATTAACGATTCGCAGACGAGATAGGTTAGTGATGGAGCTTGTGTGTCTGATACGAAATGGTGCTGGTTTATGTAAACTTTTCATTCAATTTTCTTAGCCGAGATCGCTTGATGTCTTTAGAATTTTCGACGAATGTGAACGCTTACATGCTATCGCGTCCGTGTTGTGTCGGATATACGATATCTCACCTTCGACTCGCTTCCGCTAGTATTGTAATTAGATAGCGCTGTCTCCTTCTTCGTTTGGGGGTTCCCCCTCGGGGATTTCCCCTCTAGCCATATGGCTAAATATGTGTTTACTAGTTGTCAGTCCACCTGATAGCAACCCTAAACAAGGGAGGTAGGGGGATATGTGTGATATAAACTTCTCTACATCTCTTTTTAATAGCTGGTCAGTGATCAACTCGTTTTCGAGCTTTTCAGGTGACTCAATAGCGTTGAACCCTCCTAACGCGTGGGCGAACTTGCTTATTAAAAGATCACATAGGAACACGTTCGCTTTCTCCATTCTTTTTACCTCCCATTCTTCATAGATCTTATTGATAACTTTAGCTGAGGCCTTTTTAAGATAAGCGACGGATTGATCTATCTCACCGTCCTCTGAGAGTCTTCTTAGCTCGTTTCGTTTCTTGTCTACCTCAGTTTGCGGAGTGTCGTCAACTTGTGGTGTGTCGATTTGTGGTTCATCGATCACTTCCTGTTCTGCTTCTCGTATGTCTTCGATGAGTTCGTCAATTGTCTCAAGATTTTTTGTCTTGCGTTTTGGCATGTCCTATACTATACGATATGTTTTGTTTTCGCGGAATAACTAGTTCGTATGAGTATGGATGTCTTAGAAGTATCTCCAATCTTGCGTATTCGTTGTCTTTCAACTGTTTTATTATTTTATCAATTTCCGCTTTATCGACTCCGTTAAGATAATCGTTTACAATAATTTTCATATCGTTTCTGTTAGGGTTGTAGAATGTTACTAACTTTGAGATGTTCTCACGATATGGTTTACTAATTGAGGTTAGTTGTTGTGTTATGACTATTGTAGATAGGTTGTAGTGTCTAGCGCTAAAGGCTAGTTTAACTAGTTCGCTTGTCCTGTTTTTAACGTCCTGCCCACCAGCACAATCGTCTAATATTATTAACGAATTGGTGCCTTTATAAATGTCAGTCACATATTTGAGGACTACGTTGACCTTATCTTGCTCACACTGAATAGCGATAAAGTCTGGGTCTCTCAATTATTTCCACTCTGTGTACGTTTTGTTCCATTCAAATGTTGGACATATAAGAATGATATACTCGAAGTGATTCATATATTCTTTCTCTATCATATCCAATAAGTAGTGTGTTTTACCACAGGCTGTCATACCAACAATTAGCATGTTAAAAGGCGTTTTCATATAGAATACTATATGTTTTAGTATTGGATTGATTGTAGATCGTTGTTGATAAGGTTTACGAGTCCGTCGGAGAGTACGAATATTCTACACATGACGTTCGCTGTTGTGGCTTCTTTATTGATTCCCATCAGTATTCCTGACTGAGTGTTCACGATCTTTTTTCCAGTGGCGACTTTCGCGTTATCTTCGATAGACCTTAGGTCAACAACCAAAGCGAAACCGTCTTTGTAAAACTTTTGGATAGTCATATGCTGGTCGGAGTCTAGTTTTTGTCCGAATAGTCTTTTCGCTTCTCCCCAGAGTCTTGATTTCGGTATTCCTTGACTGTAGACCATGTTCGGCACACCTTCTATGGTGAGTTTGACTGACTCTATGTTTGGATAGACGAACTCTTCACTATCAGTTCTTGTTTTGTTTGTGAAGAGTAAAACGACAGATTTCATCGATTTTCTCGGCAGATTAATATTCTCATTCACTAGTGTGATTCCTTTATCCCACTCCACAGTCTTCATTAGTGTGATGTGTTCATATGACAGAGATCTACCTGATGCGTATAGAGATGATACTTCACCAGCAATCTCTTGACTCTCAATAGTTTCGTACTCCAACTCAAGGTTCTCTAACGTATAGCCAGCCACAGCTGATCCAGATTGAGCCACCATAATATCAGACGCTTTAGGTAGTGTGATTATATACCTGAAATTGTTGTTCATGTTGTATGGTGCGTATAGACCGTGATCTTCTAGAATCTTGTCGATTTGAACCTTTTGTTTAGTATTATGGATAGAGAACATCAGACCATCGCTAACTTTTTGTGTGTCTCCACTGGCCGCGCCACTGTCGTCCTTTGAGATTAACTTTCGAAGGTTCTCGTTTGCTATACCATATTCGACCATCTGGTCTCGCTCACTGTTAGATTTCCAGAGGTCTTTGTACGTACCGATGACGCTTTCACCACTATTGTCGTACACGGACTCACCAGCTAATTTTATCACCAGTCTCTCAAGTAGTAGTCTCGAAAGGTTGTTAAGAAACCATGATTTCACGTTCGAACTTTTAAAGTCGAATAGAAGATGGAGACTGGAGGGTACCAAACAAGTGTTACCTTTCGTTTTCGGGATGTCGATGTATAACTCCTCCCCTGGATTGGCTTTGTTGGGGTTTAGCGTTACAACATGACGGGTTCTTGTGCCTTTGATAGCAGATATTTCACGACGTCTATATCCAGGAAGCAACTCTTTTTCATTAGTATTCATACTATATATTATAACACATGTTTTATTTCCTCTGTTTGTACTGATCGTAGACGAACCAAGCTAGTGCTATCGCTAGGATCCATAAATTAGACGCTAACCAAGATACGCCTGCAGCTCCCCACTTTAGCACAGTCGCCACCATATTTAGTAGTCCAGCCAGTAGAGGACCAGCCTTTGTGGCTAGGTTAGCTATTGCTTTTCCTAATTTTCCAAGTGCTTGACCACCTTTGACGATGACACTCCTAGCGGATATTACTATGGTAGTTATTATCCCGGCTATAGAGATTGATATAGCACTTATTCCAACTAAGTTTTCCTTTGCCCATTTTTTGAACCTCTCGAGTCTATTTAGATCGTTACCCTCAACCTCGTCTTTTAGTACACCTATTGCCTCGTTGTGTTCTGGTCTCATGTTGTTTTCGATACGGATGCTATCTGCCTTCAAGTAAGCTGTCTCACTAACGCTCTTATAGAATTGTTCTTTTAGAGGGTCTAACTCGACGATAGACATGAGTCTATATTGGTTGCCTAGTGCATCTAGCGACTCTGTCTTAACATCAGTTGATCCTTTTGGGTCGAGAGAGCCAGCGAACTCCCTAATCTCTTGTTCACTAACGAAGATACCTTGCGACGTTTCTACGAGTTGCTCCACTCTTTGTTCGACTCTGTCTTGTAGCTGTTCGCTTGTGTTAGATACTATATCTTCTGACACGTTACCTGGGATTGTGTTGTCACCGTTAATTTCCTCAACCATCGCAGTTAAAGTTAGTCTGTGCTCTTCAATAGCTCTACTTAACAGACTCTTAAAGTTCTCAACATCTTCCTGTGAATCTTTAGCGTCGCTGTACACTATAGACTTCCCTTTTAGCACCATAACTCTCTTATTTTCGAATTCTAGCCCGATAAGACCTTTAACGCCAAACACCATTTTCGATTTTTTTATTATATCACTCGAGGCCTCTCCATCCCCAACGTTAATATTAACACCAAGATGGTCCAATAGAAACTGCTTTCTATCTCTTGTTACTGACGCGTTGTATGACCTTTTATCGTACTTTGGGTTTGGGACACCATCGTGTATGGTATCCTCACTAGTGATTAACACTGTTTTTCCGTCTTTTTTACCTATGAATGATGTCTCCACATGTCTTATTCTGTCTTGTACTCTGCGTTTTATGGCTCTAGTCTCTATCTCTAGTTCCACCCTGGTGATTGTGATGATTCTATCACTATATTCTTGATCTGTTTCACCTTCTACAGGTGTAGTATTGTTAAGTATCCCAAGTTCGCGTTTTAACTGCTCGTCCGTATACTTCTTAAACTCGTCAAGATCTTGCATTTCGATTTCATCAAATCCTCCTTCAGCCATTTATATACTACTCAATGTTTTGAATATCACTCTCTGGTATCCATGAATTGTGTTTACTGTCATAGCCGAGCCACTTGACCAAAACCATCTTTTTACCCTTAGCCTTCTTTCTCTTTAGTATCTTCTCAACTTTATATACATCGTCTTTTTTATCAACAGCTGACAACTCTTCCTGGTAGAACTTACCAATGATAGGTTCCCCTTCATGGTCCTCTATCTCGTACGTGTTAGGGTCGCCACGTACATGTATGACCTTTGTCACTTTGAATAGCTCCTCAGTGAAGTTAGCCTCATACCCTTTTGTGAATATGCTCTTGTACTTTGATATCCTGACAGTCTCACCTACTTTAAACTTTGGTAGTGGGCACCCACCGAAATGGTGTCCAAACAATGTCGTCCATACTTTGTTTTCGTTTTTCTTATTAACGTCTTTAGGTTTCATTAGAATAGTACTGTGTTTGGTATTGTTGTAATTTTCAACGAGTTGGTCTAAAATGTCAATCCACTTATACGTTCCTTTACTGTAGAAGTACTTCCACATAGACGTCTTGAGTGTTCTGTTAAACCGTTCCACGACTGCTGCCTTTTTATCGGAGTTCGTGCTGAAGTACTTAACATCGTGTTTCTCCAATAGATCCCTCACGCCAACGTTGTAGAATTCCTTACCATCGTCAAACTGAACCAGCTTTGGGTACTCGCCAAATCTAGCCTTAGCCTTCTCCAATAACTTTGCGACAGCCTTAGTCATGTTTTCTGTGTCTTTCCTGTAGACAGGTATGGTAAACGCATACCTACTAAGGATCTCAGTGGCTGTTAGTATCCAGTAGTACCCGTTGTTAGTACTGCTCAGAAGTAACCTAACGCTGCGTTCTCGTCCAGAACGCGTTCCCTTCGCGTTCCAGAACGCGTTCCGAACGCGTTCCAGAACGCGTTCCGAACGCGTACCGGAACGCGTTCCGGAGCCGTTCCTGAACGCGTTCGATTGAGATGGAAATTTTGTCGGAAGCTATTACCGAGTTCGGAAAACTCCGAGTGATTAACCAATGTAACAAATCACATTTATACGAAGAATGTATGAACTTGAGACTTGTGGCTTGGATCAATCAATGATGAGAGTGAATGAGAGTTGAGCATAAGTAATAACTGAGTCAGTAGTTCAGACACAGGCTTAATATAAATTTTACTCCGTGTTTGATTATCACGCGGCGCAATATATTTTTTAAAAACATCAGGGTTGTGGACGGATGGTTGGTACCTTTTTATATGAACGCTCTGTGTTTATTAAAAAAACACTCATCAAATCTTTATTTTATTCATCTGTGAATTAAAACGACCGCTATAAAAATTCGTGACTGCCATGCTTCGCATGCATGCACATTGTAATGTGTGCAATGACATGTCGTTTCGCTACAACCAGAAGTCGTTTTGCTACAGTATGTAACACAAAGTCGTTTCGCTTCCAGCGTAACAACTGTATGTGTCGACTTACCAACAAACGATTTCGTTTTAATGGTTTATTGGAAAGTCGTTTCCTACATCTATACGTTTGTTTCGTTTTGGTTTCATGTCAGTTGGAAATTATTCTGAATTTTGATCTTGAAATATGCTCTGATAAATATGTAATCAATCTCGTACCCAGAGCCTGCGTTCCTTTATGATTGTCGATGGCGAATTTATATTTAAAGATTATGAGCTCGAGATTTCTATCATGATGTGATAAATGACGATGGCGAAGGCAGAGTCATCTATCATCTCATAGAAACTGAGAGCGAATAGACTATTGGCAAGCGCGGGGTAAAGTTTATAATGGGCACGCGGCAACATCTTTATGAATCATCACTTATTGTTTTCACTCAACTGCCATGATTTTTAGTAACGAAATACTGACGTTTCGAGCGGACGTTTTACTCTGATGAAGGGCTCCGCTCGAAACGTCAGTATTTCGTCACTAAAAATCTTGATACCCTTTACCACCTTTTCACTTTGCTATATATCCAAAACCCTGTCTACGCGCACTCTACTTTTTAACTTTATACTATCGTGATATCGTCGGCCGGGTATTTCATGTTCGAAGGTCGTTTTTGATTAACATGTTTACATGCTCATGTTCGGACGAAGCAAAACATAATCCGTAGATATAAATTCATATTAGACTCGCGATACGATAGTGTAGCGAAACGACTTAAGGTTGTAGCGAACTAAACTACTCGTATCACAAGCTGCGGCGGTCAGCAACGCGCAAGAGCTCGTGAACCAAGACGTTTTGTCCATAATTTGTTTCGCCTGGATAACCGGCGATCTAAACTCTATATAACCGGCGAGTCATATTCGTCTATAAATTTGATATGTTCTTCTGTCACTTTTGGCCTTCGACCACTGCGAGGAGCATCGTTCAATTGACCACTCATTCGATATCGCAAAAGAAAAAGACAGATTGCTGATCTTGAGATTTTAATTCCTTCCTCGATTAGAGTATCTTTTATTTTTGGAATCTTTACTCCAGCAGATCTCAAAGAAATTACTCTTTTTCTTGCATACAATGAAAGCTTTCTCATCGTAAAATATCTCTTATATTCAGTAAATATGGCGGAGCGACGACATGAAACAAGATGACGCTACGAATCGGAAAGTGACGACAATTTCCGGATATGGCCGAACTGATCACGACATGTATAGCCTGAAAACCGGAACGCGTTCCGAACGCAATTTGGAACGCGTTCGGAACGCGTTCTGGAACGCGTTCGGAACGCGTTCTGGAACGCATCCGGAACGCGTTCTGGAACGCGTTCGGAACGCGTTTTTGGTTAGGTTATTTCTGAGCAGTACTGTACTTGCCCACATCGACCAAGTCCATCTGTATCTGCTCACCCAGATAGTCAACAAACGTTTGTCTAAACTTGTGTTTCTTAACAACTGGTTTGTACCTAGTGTACGTGTCTTGAGATTTTAGCCAGTCCTTTATCATTGTCCTACTAACGTTTAGGCCGTCTTCCAATGCTCTTTGGTACAGCCTCTCAGCAGATTGGTAACCAGTTGATGGATTATAGTAAATATCTCTTAGTTCTTGCTCTATGTCCATATACACTACGTGATGTGTAAATCTAACAACACTTCACCAACGTTAACACTGTTATCGTCCTGATCTGTTATCTTGAACTCTAGTTGGTTGATGACTCCTTTGTTTATCAAGATTTTTGACTCAACACCAAAGAAATGTTGTACAGAGCCCTTTAATGTCTGCGCGCTAGTTATTGGCAGTACTGCGATACAATCACTTCTGTCACCATTAACTTTTAGATCTGTCCACAATATTAGATGTTACTTGTATGTATTTCAGTCCTCTGTTAACGTTCACAACGTTGGGACTGGTTTTTGTGGTGGCTATTGTAGTGTTTTCGTCAAATCCCAAAAGTTGTCCAAATTTAAACAGTTCTATTTGTTGATCAGTTGTTATCGTACAAGTAGAGTCATGTCTGTTAGCCACTAGCTTGACGTCTCCTAACTCTTTCAAGTCGTCGGCGATCATTTTAAAGGTGTGGTACCCAGGACTAAAAACGTGATTATTACTGTTGTAAGTTATCTTGTCGTTAGCTGTGGTTACGTTAACGTAGTCCCAAAAGATGGTTGCCTCCTTCACCAACACATAAGGGTCTGAGTTTGTCACTAAAATTGACTTTTGTAGGTCTACAGTTTTCGTTGAACCACTAATCAACACTACCACTCTCATATAACGTACGGTATGTTATGATGGATGCGTTCAAAAGAAAGTATCCTTATGCTGACAAGAATAGGTTTTTTCTTGATGTTGACGACAATATGCATATACATATATTCTTCGTGACGAAAACTAATATTGGTGACATTAGTATAGACTCAAGTAGGTTTAAGAGTAACCCGGAGTATACTAAGTATCTAACGATAAATAAACCAATGATAGTTAACCAAAAAGAGATAGCTAATGCCATACGCGTGGCTAAGCTGAATCTAGTGAAAAAGTACCCTCACGTCACTTTGAGCAAGTTTGAGTTCGATCCAACTGTCTCACAAGATGGTGAGGTTAATGGCGTTGACATATATTTTAGAAACAACGACATCATAAGCACGAACATAACTAGTGATACCTTCAAAAATGACAAGAGCATGTGGATTTGGCTACACAACAACAAATCTCCAAAAGGTCACGACGACAAGTTTCCAAAAATATGGCTCTCTGGTAGAACTATCCAACCACTATCAAAAGGTCGCAAGAACCACTGGGGACTTTGGGATGGCTATCCAACGGAAAACGTGTTGAACTACCCAGTGAATAACTTTAGAGTCTTCGTTAATCAAAAGAGCTACTTTCTCTCAAAGCTACCAATATTACAAATCACCACGTCAACGACAAAGTCAAAGTGGGACAATAATGAGAGCTACTATAGGGTCGTGTTTGCAACGTATTGTGCAAGTTTCTGTTGTGGAGTGTCGTTACAACACTTGTCACCCTCGCAAGAAGTTCACCCTGTTATCACGAGTGTAATGAGGTTTCATCTGTACTTTACTGTTAGAAGACTTCTCAGAAGGATGGAAGGTGGTGAGAGTATGAGATCGATAAGTAGAGAGTTTGATGCTGGAGAATTGTATGGTAAGACAGACAAGATTCCTAGAAAACATTACTACCAGGGTAAAGTCCTTGCTGATGGTACAACAGGCGAGGAGAGAGTCTTCACGATTAACGACGTTAAGAACGACTACAAACGATACGTTCCTCTGGTGTCGAATGGTTTTACCAACATTGGGCGACAATACCTAAATCAGTCTATAGAAGCCTTTGTTTACTCCACACTTGGTGCACAAGCGAGAACACGTGTGTCAGTCGTTGGTGATTCTGCAGGCAGTCTAGAGACTCAACAAGAGTTCCGAAAGTTGGTGGAGGATAGTGTTATAAACTACGACGTGTCAACGTGGATTCTCAACATGAACAAGTCGATTAGAGACACTAACGTTGTCCAAAATCTTGCGCTATCACCGTCTACGTGGTTAATGCCAAGTAACGTAGTGATCCTCAAGAACAAAATCGCTGGGTACAACAACCTGCTAAAGACTGCTACACAGAGTATGAAGTTTGGAGTAAATAGTGGGTTAAACTACACAGAAACGACGGAGGTTAAGAAAGTACACCAAGAAGGTGGAGAGCACCTGGAGACACTTAACAAACCAAAGGTGACACACCGTCTGGAGACACCAAAAGTGACACACCAGGAACGTCGTCTATAGAGGTGACACCAGATGACAACGCAACAGAGTTGGGGCTAGTTCTAGTGGTTTCGGCTGTGTCTGGCTATTTAGTAAGCAAATATATGTTATAACATAATGAGTCTAAGTTATGGATTTGAGGACAGAGACTATGAGAGCGACAAAATACTAAGAAGAGCGAAGAGACATCTAGACAGTGACCCTAAATTAAGCGTTAGCGGTGGGAGGATGTCTGGAGATATAGATATGGCGTTCAGGGCACTCAAAAACATAGCAGATCCAGAAGATGATTTGGATGCTATCAGTAAAAAAGTGTTGGAGTCTGTATACTTATCGCAATACTTTAGAACGCAGTCCTATAACGTTCTATTTGACTTTAACGTCACAAAGCGTGCTGTGAGTATGGTGGAATACCACAATGGAACAAATAAAGTGAAAACCATTAGAGATAAAACAAACATGTTAGTACAATATGATCCAACGTATGGTCCTATTATTGGTGTTAACAATGGTCATAGCTTCCTATCCCCTGAACTAACTCCAATTCCACTTGAAGCTGGAGTACACTTTAACTGTCCACGTATGCAATACTGTGACGTAGGGTTTCTACGACAGATTGGGAGGCGATTATCTCAAACGATGATGGATCGTGGGACAAATACATAGGGTACAAAGGAGGTGAAAATGATAAATTATCATATGGTGGTGGCTCTCCAGCAAAGGAGTACACGTGTACAATCCCAAATAACATCGACACCACCAAGAGACATATGATATCAATACATTGGCGGATGGGTAACTCCTACGTTAAGGTGAACAACATAAGATCAACAGACTCAGACTTCACAGCTAATTACAAAGAGATAGGGTCTCCTTACGTAACGATCTTTGGAGTGCATCGACCAAAAATACCACTCGCACCCTATAAGTACCCGTCTTTGATAGAGTTCTACGGTGTGAGGATTGTCTCTGGTTACATGACGAGCCAAGACATAATATTAGTTGGCAGAGATATGATGGAGGAACATAATGTGAACTAAGATATATGAGGAAGAAGTCAGTTGTTGTTTTCAATCACATATCAAAGGATATGTCAGAGGAAGAGGTGCTAGAGCTCAAACGCTTGTACGCGTACTACCACAAACTAGAAGCCTGTTACAAATGGAAATACAAGAGGTTGAAGACTTTAAGTTAAACTATCGTTAAACATGACTAGCATAGGGTTAACGACAGTAGGGATTGTAGCTGGATCGGTAACCGCTAACCCTCTAATCATTGCTTGTATTAGTGGTCCTGGTGTGATCATTCAAGGCTACTTGGCTAAATCCAATCTGACGAGTATAGTGGAGCATTGTAAGTTCGCGCACACTAGCTATAAAAAGATACTGACACAACTAAGATCTTATCTTAGAGGTCTTCCTTACAATGAGTCAATGTTTCTCTCAGACGTTAAAGTGTTGGACGATATTGTGACTGACTTATGCCCACCAATTAATGGAATGGTGAAAAGGTACAGTAAAATGTATGACGATACACAAGGGGGCGCGAATCAGACCCCCCTTTAAACTTGCAACCAAACACGATACTCATATCAGAACCAGGGGTGTTTTCCGCATAAAAGACGACGAAAACTGAGGTCCCATTTTGGGACCTCAGCTTTTTGAGCGATAAAATAGACTAGTCTGACCAAGGTCTCAAAATGAGACCTTGGTCAGAGTCACTTATAATATTACACACAGTATATTATATATGACGAGCCTTGTCAAAAATTTCAGTTTTGAGAATAAATCAGTCACGACTATCAAGGAAGGAGATAATATATGGTTCTGTGGAAGAGACGTGGCAAAAGCTCTAGGGTACGAAAATACTAAATGGGCTATTAGGACCTATGTCGACGACGAATATAAGGTCAAACAAGAGGTGTTTAAAGGGGGGTCTGATTCCGACCCCCCTTTAAACTCACAACCACATACGGTGTACTTATCAGAACCAGGAATCTATGCTCTAATATTTTTGTCGAAACTCGAGTCAGCCAAGAAGTTTCAAAAATGGGTATTCACAGAAGTCCTACCGTCTATTAGAAAGACGGGTCAGTACACACAATGCAACCAGTTATCAATAATGAACGAGACAGATTTACATTATGATATAGTTAAATATATTAGAGAGTATCATCCAATAATAGTCATCCCAGGGTTGGGAGAGTACCAAGACACATCTACTAAAAGAATAGATGGATGGAAGAAGGGTTACAGTGGTGGACAACCAGATTTGATAGTTCCACAACTACATAAGAGATACAATGGGTTTGCTATAGAGTTCAAAACACCAAAAAGGTAATGGGGTTATTAGGAATAACCAGATGAGGGTATTAAGGAGACTAAGATCACAATGGTACAACACATTACTATCCTCAGACCAACATGAGATAATATATTTCATAGAGACATATATGAGAGACTCTAGAGTTCTGTGTGAGTACTGTAATAGGAGATTTAAGAGTGAAACCACACTATCTAATCATCAAAGATATTTTCATCGAATACTTTATCTATGAGATAATCTGTGAGATGACTGTGCGATGATCTCTGACAGTGAGTCCGTACCTATTATAACGTCGACAACAAGGACCAAAGACCCTAAGAGAGTAGAGGCAGGCAAACGCTTGGCTGCCATATCTAAAGCTGCGAAAGAGAGGAAGATGAGAGAGAGAGTGATAAAAGAGGACGATAGTTTTAACTACGGATACATCATAGGTACTATAGGAGTGGTTATAGCCGCTGGTTCACTGTATTACACGATGAGGCAAGACAAACAAGTAGTGACCGAAGAGCCTAAGAACGTCGTTATAAAACCATCACGTAAACTCGACAGCCTCGATTAAAACATGTCGTATAATATATGGCGTCAATAGACAGAAAAGAACTGATGAACGAGCTATACGACGCAGCCATCGTGACTGCTGGAGCTGTAGCCGTATCAATGGTATCAAAGAAAGTACTAAAAGAACCGTTAGGCACCCCTGAATCAGTGAAGGGCACCCTCAAGTTAGCGACTGCTGTAGGTGTCTCAACGCTACTCGTCAAGTGGGCACAGAGTAAGAAATACTTACCTGTAGATCCATTTTCAAAGTAATATAGCGTAATATATAATGGCTAGCGTGGTAGCAGGTGGTTTGTTCAACGCTATAGCATTCGCAGGAGCTGGATTTATATTCAGCAAGCTAAACCACACCGGCTATGAGACAGAGATAAAGAGACACAACAAAGCGTTGGAGAGTCTTGCAAGAGCGAAAGAGGCGTTCTACGAGAATGAGATTCGTCAGAGAGACAAAATTCAGGAGTTAAGACAACAGTTGTCAGACGCTAATGCAGACATAAACGACACAAACCACGCTCTGGATCAACTAAGACAAGTACTGACGATACAGTATGACGGGAAGACATTTAGTAAAGAGCCTGAGTTGTCAGACTATTACAAACCCTCAGATGAGATGAAAGAGTATCAAATGGTATTCGTTGGAGTTGTTGGACTACCTTTAGGTTACTTAATATATAGAGTATTATAGAAATGAGCGCTAAAACTTTGAAGGAGATGGCTATGGAATTTAACAAAAAGCGTAACTTGACAGAGGCACTCTTTTACCAAACTCGTCAGATAGAAGAGTTGGAACAATCACTTTCAGACGCTCTAAAACAGGTCACAACAATAAAGTGTGAGTGGGAGACACTAACCGACAACCACAAAGTTACCACACTATAGTCTAAAGATATATATAGTATAGTAACTTACAGTAGATGGTTGACGAACGCACGATGAGAATGTTCTATGCTGGGTATACATTGGATGAGATTGAGACATCAAAAAAGTGGAGTGGTACTACATTAGGGTACACATTGGACGAGATCAAGAACGGAAGTAGGGACGCAACACCAAAAAAGTGGAACGACACAACATACTGTTACGAGTGTAGTAACCACAGAACCCAAATCGAAGATGGTGTATTTAGTTGTAACAAGTGTGGAGAGACTACCTACGGACGCGTGAGAAACTTCGTACCTAACATTTGGATGTACAAGAAATCGGCTCATAGTTATAGTAAGTGGCTAGAGAGAATGTTGACTAGCAAAAGACTAGTTAACGAGAGTGACATACCAACAGTTGTCAGTGATTTTGTAAAAATACTATGGTCTCTTAAAAGAAACAAACTGATTGTCAAGAATATATCGAAATACATTTTCTATGTTATAAGAATGTGCTCTAGAAGAGGTATAGAGTTGAGAGGTAGTCTTAACGACCTCAAACCTGGTAAGGTCAAGGTGCGATTCGAGTATAACCTGTATAGCGTAGTATACAAGGATCTAGGTTGGGATGGGAGAGGAGATCCATACTACAATGAGTGGGTAAATAAAATATATAGTAATATATAATGGCAAGACCAAAAATTTACCAAACCAAAGAAGAAGCTTTAATAGCAGCCAGAGCGCAAACCAAAGAGTGGATGAGAACTCATAAGTGGGTGTGTGAGACATGCGATCAGTCATACCACGTGACCTCTAAATATAAACACACCAAGACTAAAAAACATTTTAGAAATTTAAACAGCTAGTTCTGGACTATTTTGTAATGTCCATACGCATAGCTAGATACACCGTCTGGTAGTATATGTCGCTTGTCGTCAAAGCATCTTAAGGATATCTTATTTACTTCATAGCTTCCTAGTTGGTGGCTCTTGCTGCGAATAGTTTTAATTATGTGAGACATTTGCTCACCATTTGTTAGGACACTTTTATAGTTGTCATGTCTTATGTTGTTTCTAATGGTACTCTTCTTGATACCTTTAGCAGTCTTCCCACCTTTTCCGTCCTCTTTCACGTAACTATACATTTTCGACCTTAAACCAACGAACTCAACGATGGGGACTCCTAATGTCTCATCCTTCATTTTACCAATAACCTTCTTGTTAGTTAGGTCGAAGTAAGGAGATGACTTGTCATATCCACTAAAGTCGAACACTTCTTTGTTAGCGTACATGTCTTTGTACACATCCTCCGTCTCAATCTCATACATTAGGCTATCCGTGTCTGTGAATAGTAATTTGGCTTTGTTGCCATATTTCTTTTTGATGTTACTGTAGTGGAAGTCGTACACCAATGTCTTTGATAAGTCTAGAATACACATACCCACGTATGCTGGTCTATTTAGAGTTAGTGTCTCTTTGATCTTGTGAACTGCTACCAAGTTATTGTCAAATATTTTACTGCTCACAAAGGTTGGTTTTGACGTTAGTTTCTTCAGTTTTTCCTTGTCTGTTACTAACTCCACATTCACACGCTTTCGTAGATTCTCCATAGTCTTTCCAAACACACTATTATTCATAAGCTTGAAAAAGTCTTTCTCAAAGTCATTCTTTGCTTGGGTTCTCTTGTCCGTATTAAAGTCGATATATTGCTTGAGCCATGGTGACTGATTGAATTGAAGTGCTCTATGTACCTTCTTAACCTTCATTCCCAAACTCTTGTATAATTGTAGGTTTCTATAATGAACGACGTACTTAATCTTATCGCTTAGGTTAGGTATAAGTTTTGCAACCTCTCCTACAGATATCTTAAACTTGTTTTGGATTGTCTTACAATAGTTTGACAACATATCACTACTTACTGTACTCTCATCCTCTCAGGGGCTAAAGGATAGTCGTTGCGAAGATCGTGTAACTCCTCTGGGTACTCTAAATCAACCTCTAGTATCAACCCTTTGTCTGAGTCGTTGTTATATTTATCTAGATTGTTGATGTCAAAACCTTCGACCCACTCAAACCCACCAGTCGGTAGATACTGACACATAGCCCAACCATAAAGGTTATTCGCATCTAAGTATACGATATGTTTCGATGGTTTACTACTATCATACCCCTTCATGTATTTATTATTAGCTTCTCCGTGTCTATGTGTTATACAGGAGACACCACCCCGCATTCCTTTCTCAATAAACTGAAACATATCAATGTTAGTCATCAACTCTAGTTTCACTTCTGTCATCTTTAGAGCAGCGTCCCACGATAGTCCAGGTGATGTGAAGTAATGACAAGGATCTAACTGGTAGTGCTGTTTACACGTTCTTCTTAAGTTCTCGAACACGTCAGCCAGTAGTAATACGTCAGACTTTAGGTATAGGTCGTGGTACTCACCCATATTCTCCACACCCATTGTCTCCCACACTTCTTGAGCGTGCTCGTAGTCTGTGTCTGACACATGCTCGTCGTTTAGGATGCTGTAGAAACTCTCCTTTGATGGCAACTCAAGTTCGTTAAACTTATCGAAACTATCCATATAGTCATATGGGTACACACCTTTTCGCGACACCAACTCTAGCTCGTCACCTCGAAATAGTTCAGACGTGTACTTAAGACAGTCCTTTGGTAGGTTGTTCACTAGGTTGGCTAGACTAGAGCTCATGAATTGGAAACTATCTAGAAATACTAGATGTTTACCTAACATGAATGCCATATATTTCTCCATATTATTTGGTATGACGTTGATTTTCTGACCTAGCTTGCCTATCTCTTGCATTATGAAGTGACTATCGTATCCTCTTAGATTGTGAAATACGACAGGTATCTTATCAGTCAGTCTATAGTTCCTATTACATAACTGATGCGCTGAACCTCTATATTTACCAGTGATATGACAATGATCTCTAACTCTCATTTGTCCACTTTTATATTTCCTATCACAAATATGACATTTAGTCGCTTCCTTGAAGTTAACCTTATCAGCTCTGGTCAACACCATGTCCTCATTAAAATGCTCCTTTCTAACTTTCTTGCAGTATTTAACCTCCTCTAACATCTTTTTCATGAACTTCCTAACCGCGCTCTTACCTCGAAACATCTCAACTGGTTTACTATATTTATCATCATAACAGCACACTACTTTGTACCCATACCCACAGTCCGTGAGCTTTTGGTACTCGCTAGTGTACGATCCTGTGAGTGGTGTCACGTTGTCGACCTTCTCTGTGATAGCCTCGAAGTCTGCGTATATTACGAATGGTACCTCTAATTGTTTATGAAAGTTTTCATACTCAAGAGTGCTGTCTTCTTCATCTGGCATCTTGATCGCTTGCTTACCATTTACCACCATACAAACCTCCTTATGTTTCTCTAGAATCTCGTTGGTAGTAAAACATTGAAGACAGTATCTACAGAAATTCTTGCGACACTTGTGTTTAGACTGACCGCACATAAACCTACCAAAGTCTTTGATGTATACGTAGTGTCGTTTAACACCATTCGTTATTAGCAGCAGGTCCATATGATCCTCGCACTTCTCCTCAGAAACGTAGATAGGAAATGGCTGCTTGTCCTCGTACTCAAACACGCTGATGCTAATACCGTTCTGCCTCTCTATCTTGTTGTACTGTTTCGTATCCACTGGAAATCTCACTCCGTCATAATTGACAGAACCTACGTTCTTCTTGTGCTTCGACACTCTCTGCGGATTCTTTCCTACAGGACACTTGTGTAACACGTGACACCACATAAAACACTTGTCATCACTATTTCTTATGTTGACTAAACCTTTCGACGCGTTCCTCAACTCTTCCGGTAGCTCAATATAACTCGATCCTTTAAGAGGCTTATACACTACCACATTAATAAAGTGGTCACTAACACTGTCTACAACCCACCCAGACCCTTCTGACAACCACACAGCTATACGATTTACTATCTCCTCACTAGCTTGTCTCGTAGTCCCACTAATATCAACACTACTAACCACTGTTTTGACCACACTATTGAAGAAGGCTGTCTTAAACACATACTCTCCGTTACCAATTTGTTTCTCTAGAGTCACTTTCAATGTCTCGGAAAACTTTAAACCTTTCAGTTTCTCTAACTCTTTCTGTAAAGTTGAGCCCACTACTCCTCTAGTCTTGACTAGTTGTTTTAGTGGATCCTTATTGTCGATCACCTCAACACTATACGACTTGGTGTACCCTTTGAGAGCAACTCTCCTTTGTACTACAGTAGGACGTTTCATCTTAGCAATAAGACTAGTGACTCTCTCATACTCTTTGTCTGAGGCCTCCCGACTTAATCGTGACCTCCCTACATATCGTCTAAGATCATGTCTAGCCTTTCGAATTTCTCTGACCTCCCTAATTCTGGTGACTCTACTAATGACGTTCTCTCTAGATCCTCTTCTAATAAGGTCCATCCACTTATACCCTAATGCTTTAGCATCAGCTAGATAGTCAGACATCCTCTCTAGAAAACTCATCTTAATATTCGGTATAACTAAATTACCAGAACCTATAGCAGGATCACGTGCACCACCACTCGATAGTGTACCACTACGAGCGACATTAGCACCCACAACAGGGTTACGTTTACGTTCAGACCTTTTCATAAGAGTCGTTTTATTATTTAATATAGCTAAGTCCTTAGACCTTTTCGAATCAAGGAATTCACTCAACTCATGACCCGAAATAAAGTCCATATCAGGATAATGTGTAATATTACAGTACTTGACATAGTCTTGTTACGAGCGACATCCCCGCCCATAGCAGCCCCACGTCTAGACACCTCACTCTGTAGCTTACTAGCTGACACATGTCTCATAGGCTCCAAACCATGTGACACATCGTCTATTAGTAGTCTCGAAAGTGGGGCTAACAGCAAACTTTTTCCATTTGAATGTCTCAACTTCTCTGGAGAACTAAGTACTTTTTCCGTTTTTGGATTCCACATATTTGCTCGAAAATTATATGTGGAATACATATAACGGAAAAAGTACTTAGTTCTCCAGAGAGAAAAAAGTTGAGACATGAAAAATGGAAAAAGTGTGCTGGTAGCCCCAGTTTCTATACTACGCCACTTTGACGTTTCTTCAAATTTGGTGTTGCATTTTCGACTGTGTAGTGGTTGCAAAACCAATATGAACTAGGTCAGGCAGTTATTATTTCAAGGTCTAAACATTCCTGTTAACATGGGGGTATAGCTAAATGCGTATATCTTTAATTTTCTTACAGAAAGAACTTACTGATAGAGAGAGCGAAGATGAAGGAGTAAACAGGTCCTCTAGTCTTTTGTCATCTTTCAGAACTATCATTACAGTCAGCTGTTGGTGTGAGCCAAAAGTCATCTGTTTAATATTTCAAGCTACAAAAGAGCAACAACTTGACCAAGCAATGGTTGCTAAGGTAAAGGCACTATAAAATACATTTTTCGTTGCTATAGCTATATCTATATTATTTTAAGTGGATCAGATAAATTATCATCAAACTTTTGATAAATGAATTAAGTATATAGAGCGAGGGGACTTAATTTAATAAGCATTCAATAAAATAAAAATTTTAACGTGTTCCTACTGCCAGCCACGAGCCCAACAGTGACATTTCAAATGCTATAAAAAATAAGTAACAACACTGATAAAAATAATTTCTCTTTTCTTTATGAATGAATTGAACTGCAATTGTTGTCTGTTCCGATTTATTTGAAAATAAATATCTTGTATTTTGGGAGGTCTGTATAAGAAACTATTTTTTTTCTATAATTATGACAAAAATTGTTTGGAACATGACA
Organism: Chrysogorgia sp. JL179-B06; assembly: GCA_035772405.1. NCBI lineage: Eukaryota > Metazoa > Cnidaria > Anthozoa > Scleralcyonacea > Chrysogorgiidae > Chrysogorgia > Chrysogorgia sp. JL179-B06. Next base: position 2,061,811 of record JAYKKM010000418.1, on the reverse strand, counting down.
AAAAAACATGCCTAACTTATTAAATAATGGATAAAGTCTTCTCCCCTCCTGCTATGTTGAAATATAATTTTCATTTTCATTTTGATAGTTTAATTGGATAACAACTTGCCATGAAAAAGACAACAACAATAAGAGATCCAAAAGGGAAAGCGCGAACGGGACTAAAAGTCTCATGCGAGGCGCCGCCCGATTAGATTAAAATATACATGTAAAATGTGCTCTATATCATAGAGGCTCTATGACAGGGACAGTCGCGTACCAGTGCATGTCCAGGTGCACGGCCAATCTATATCAAAGGTAGAAACAACTACACTAGATAATATCTGTCTTACAAAGTTCTTAAATGACATAGAACTGGTGAAACTACTAGAAACTAATTTGCAGACAAAGTTCCATAATTTGTCTATGCGGTTAAAATACGAGGCTTGGAAAGTTCTGATTTTACAAAGTAGAGATTTAAGGTTGGCAAAGCTTTGGCTCAGCCTGGTGCGACCTTGAGAAACAAACGTCACAAATTCGTGGACATTTAAGTTGTATTTCTTTTGCAGCATATTGCACCTCACTGGCCGCTAAAATATTCCTAAATTGTCAACATTGAATGGGTGAAGGGATCCTTGTTCTGTCTCTGTCGAGTATCAAAACGAGAAAGATAGTGAACTACCAAAGTAATGAAATGAAACATTGATTTTGAGCGACGGCCATTTTGTTATCGTTATCCAATGAGCCTATGAGGGTGGGCGTTATATGTTTCTAAGAGGAAATATACATGCAATTGTGGACTTTCTGTTGATAATTGTGTGAGCTTGAAGTTTACTGTGGTTGTATTAGGTTTGCACAATAATTTCTAAATTTTTGTCAAGAAAATGAAAATCAAAACTTTTTGTTCTTACTCAATTTTGCAATCTGACATTGTTACATTATTACTGACGAACTTAATAACGAGCTTAGCCATACAATATTGTACAATATTATACCTCAACTTCAAATTGTACAATCAGAAAGCTCAGTTTGTGCCACGTGAGCAGGAAATTAATCGCGATATCACGCCTTACGTCATCACTTAGCGAGCCTGCGTTCCTTTTGACAATGTTCCACCCCATGTTCCCCGGGTTGTAGTCTTGAGAAAGACTATTGTTGGTGAGTGACGTTTCGACGGTCTCAGCGGCGGTCATGCCCCCTCGGGGTAAGCCCGTCGGGAAATATCATCGCTGAGGGTAATATTTTTCCGAATCCCCCTCGCTCCGGGTCTATAAATGATAATTGTTTTTATTTTCGCTGTTAGCACTCTCATTTTTATTTTTTTTTATTTTTTGCTATAATTAGGTTCTGGAACATATCAGTGCAACAATGGGTTATGAGTCAACTCATCATTTTATCAAAGCCCATATAGGACGTATTATCGACAGCTGGTTAGATCATGGTTTCAAGTTGAGAGATTTTCCATATAAAACCTTAGCATTCACGTCTCTGGCTGATTTTTTAAGGTATTTTGTTTTTGCTTGGTTATTTTAAAAGTTATATGATCATTATACTTACATAAAGTAAATGGTTTGAACCTAGGAGTATCATTAGATGTGTGAAGTTGATCGTCCAGGTTGTTGTAGTCTTGAGAAAGACTATTGTTGGTGAGTGACGTTTCGACGGTCTCAGCGGCGGTCATCTTCAGAGTCAAGTAAAGCGTGTTTGTCAGGTTTGCCTATACATATACGTCTGGTCCATTACGTCATAGTTTGTTTGTGTCATAATTAGTGTGAGTGGGTGTTGCGTCATGCGTTAAGCGTCGGCCAATATTGTTCCTCATCGATTGTTTGTGTCATAATCAATGTGAGTGGGTGTTGAAACCGTTGAAACCTGAGACCGTCGAAACGTCAGTCACCAACAATAGTCTTTCTCAAAACTACAACAACCTGATCAACTTCACACATCTATACTTACATAGTTGTCTAATTTAGATTCCCATTCCTTGCTGGTTTTTTAGGTTCGCATTCCTTGAAAAATCCCTAAGGGGATTATGCAACAAATCAAAAATCCGTGAGGGGATTGCAAACGTTTTCTGAAGAAAACAATTTTTAAACAAAAAACCATTGCATGGTTCATTTGTAGTGTCTTTTTATTCAATATCATACAATGATAAAAAAAACGATAAAAAGAGAATTAAACATTCCAAATCCCATATACAGAATTTATGGTAGCTCAGTATATTGAACTAATGGTTCAGGAAGTTCCGTGAGCTGCATTACACAGAAAACATTTTTTAGCCCCAGTTAAAAATCGACCCCTTGAATTCTGGTGTGCTCTAACCACTGAGCTACTTGGAATGATATGGTAGAACGAAGGTGTACGACATTTGTACAGTAAACATTCGCCAATAAGAACTTACATTTTAGCAAACTATCCTGCAATAGGTTCTTATTCATTTTATATTAAATGAAAAATTAGAGTATTAGGTTCTTAAACTGCCACTACGATGAAAATTCACCCCCGTCTTTTAGATTTTCTTTAGCATAGAATAGTATTTCAGGGTCGAAAGTGATCATCGATGTAAAAAAAAACTAAAAAATGGTATTTTGAAGTAAGTATTTTGAGCTCTGAAATCACTATTATTTAGGCCACCATTACTAAAAACGTGTTCCAAGTGAGCCCGCAATTTCAAAAGGTAATAAATATTGTTTGTGACGTCAGATTCTCAATGCTACGCCTGAATTTCGGTCGAGGCATTTGTTTTCTTGTTTTTTTCGAGAAGTTGATGAAATGTCCAGCCTTTCAGACGAAGAATTTGAAAAAACGACCTTGATTTACTTGGAGAATTAGCCACGTGGAGTCTTCGCGTTGAGAATCTGACGTCACTTCGTTACGCTGGTCAAGAACATGAACGATTAATGGCGGACATAACAACTCCAGATTCGGAGTAAGAAAAATAATACTTGCCATCGTCGAATCGCAAAACGGTTTCGACCAAGTAATATTTAGCAGCTCTGCTTTATAAATTCGTAAAAATATCGATAGGTAAAAATTTGATCGTAGTGGCACTTTAACAATAGGGTTATCTGTTATTGCCTCGTAAAAAAGCTGGCATTGCGCCATATATCAATCATAGTTATGAAATCTAATTTCACGATGTTGGCTTGCGGAGTTTACAATCCTTTCAATTTCAATTCAATTTGTGCTTCTTAAGTTTATACTGGCGTATTCTCCAATAAATTTCCATTTTCTAAATTTCCATTTTCTTGATTCTATTGGTACGAAATTGAAATTCTCTGATAATTTTTACGTATGTGTTTTCTTAGGAATCATCATGCCTCAATTATGCCTCACTTGATCTGGAGATTCAAGGAAAAAGACTCGCTTAAGACCATAGGTCGTGAGATTGGTGAAGATGGCGATTGGACGGAGTTTCTTGTACAAGACTTTTGTCAAATAATGTCAATAATTGTCCCTTGTTTTGCTGAACAAAGCCACCAAACAACAGACAGTTGTGAGAAAGTTGGGAGCTCTGATGAATTTGAAACCGTCAAACAAAACGCTTACGATTGTCACGAATATTTGGAAAATATTCTTCAAAAGGAGGTTTGTACTTCATACACTTAAATGCCAGTAATTGTGAGCGGAAAAGCTTTTCTAAATATTTCAAAATACCAGTTGGATAGAGTTTCTGATTGAAGGTGCGTAATTTCGCGTAGTAAAATAAAAATTAAAACTTTGAACAGTACAATATGGACACATAACGCCTGTTCTGCGTGAACTACATTGGCTACCAGTTAGATTAAGGATACATTTTAAAATTCTACTTTTAACGAACCGAACTGTGTAGTAGACTCTGTAAAAGTACTGAGGAGCTTGAAGAATGGTAAAAAAACAACCAATTTAAGTTGAACACTGGCAAAACGAAATCTATGCTTGTGACTGGAACTAGATTACGACCAAAACTAAATTCCGAAAATCTAAAACTTGAAATTAATACAAGTAAAGGGGATACCCTAAATGAAACTACCAATTACAAGCTCCTTGGAGTCTACATCGATCAGGACCTTTCTTTTAGCGATCATATCGATTATATTTGCAAAAAACTTGCCCAACGTATAGGTATCTTACGATCTATTAGACATTATCTACCAACAAAAGAAAGAGTCCTATTTTACAACGCCATAATAAAACCTATACTAACATATGGCGGATCGGTCTGGAGTATGACAACGAAAGATAACATTAGAAGAGTTTTCAGATTGCAAAAGAGAGCTGCCATGGAGTAATACTCCATGTGAAAACTGTAAAGTTATTTGAGAAACTAGACTGGCTACCGTTCTATAACGAAATTAACATGCATAAGTTGTGTCACGTATATAAATGTCTTAATGGGCAATGCCCAGAGTATTTATCAGATAAAATAATACGTGTGAGTGATATTTCGGAGAGATCTCAGTCCATATACGGGAAAATTACATTACATTGTCGAAAATACAAGAGGGAAACAGAAGGCGGGAGGACATTTACTATTTCAGCCAGTAAATTATGGAATACACTACCTGTCAACATTAGATCAAGTTCCATTCGAGTTTTTAAAGATAATTATATTAAGTTTTTAAAGGAAATGTATATAGACATTGACCATTTCCCTATATCATAGTATAATTTTAGGCTTTTTATTTTTTAATATTTATATGTACATATTTATTATAACTTATTATTTATCCATTTTATGATATATTACTATATGATATAACTATCACGGAGGTCCACAAGTTTGTCAGTCTGCGACTGTAATGTGTTTAACCTCATTAAATAAAGTTATTGATTGATTGATTGAATGCTTTACATGGTATGGCACCACCTTTTATCAGTGATTTAATTAATGTTACCAGAGCGCAACGAATACCGCGCGTGTTGCCTGCTAGCACTGTTTTTCCCAAAGGAAAAATGTTATGTACCTTTGGTGATCGATCATTTAGTATGGCGGCACCAAAACTCTGGAATGAGCTTACAGTTGATCTCTGCAAGGTTTCATCTTTAGAGACTTTTAAATCTTGCCTGAAAACTTATCTTTTTAAATTAGCCTTTAGTCATCTGTTTTAGAATTGTAACTATAAGTATATATTTTGTTATCATATTGTTGTAATGCGCTTTTGATCATTTTATGTAAAAGGCGCAATATAAATTATTAAATTATTATTATTATAATTACACATAGAATATATGTATATAGGTAGAACGTAAGCTCGAAAAGCCGAATAAATAACATTTTAATGAATTCACTATCATGTTCTGAAATTTGTGTGCTTAATAATTGTTGTTTTCATACAGATGACTGACAGACTGATGGTGAAGAAGTTCGATGAACTAGTTGTTGAACTTTTATTTAGAATGCACGATTCACCAAGTGAGCTTTCTGGCGGCTCTCAATTTTTAAGGTTGGTTAAGATGTTGTGTTAATGTATTTGCCTGCATGTGTCTGTGCCGACCTGTATTAGTGTGTTAGTGTTGCGGTGTTAGTGTTGAGGTGTTAATTAATGTTGCGGTGTTAGACTATTAGTGTTATTGCAGTGTTTACAGTGTCGGTGCTGCCGTGCTGGTGTTGGTGTTTTTCAATTTTTTCAACTTTTTTTGTTTTGTCCTGTAATACTATTTAGTCATGAGCAGTACTTACAGTATTACAGAAATCTTACTTGTCATCTTTACGGGTTTGTTTACATGAATCCGGATTCAGTTTCATTCCGGATTAAACGTGAATTCAAACCGCGTTTACACAGGAATTCTCCAGGATCGAAAATCGCGCGAAATCTGAAATTTCAAGATGGCGATCAATAGCGGGTATGTCTCTTTCAACGATTTATAACGTCGTCGACAAAGAGCTATTTGTATTGAACAATATGACGTCGGCGCAATATGACACCGGAATGAAATTTCTGGAATGAAATTTCAATGAAACTCAATCCGTAATGAAACTCAATCCAGGAATGAGAATCGGAATGAACTCAATCCGGGATTGAGCTGCATCTCATTCCGGATTCATGTAATAATAATAATAATAATAATAATAATAATAATAATAATAATAATAATAATGATGATGATGATGATGATGATGATGATGATGATGATGATGATGATGATGATGATGATGATGATGATGATGATGATGATGATAATAATAATGGATACGATTTGAACGGAGAAAAAATCAACCACCTGCTCTTCATGGATGACCTTAAGTTATTTGCAAAGTCGGAAAGGGGATTAGAGTCACTGGTTAATACTGTCAGAGTGTTAAGTATCGATATTGGAATGGATTTCGGTGTAGATAAATGTGCCAAGCTTGTCATGAAAAGAGGCAAAGTTACGAGTTCTCACGGAATAAGTATGCCAGATGGCAAAAAGATCAAAACACTCCAAGAAGGGTCAAGCTACAAATATCTTGGTATCCTTGAAACAGATCAAGTTATGTGCAAGGAAATGAAAGAAAATGTATCAAAGGAATATATCCGTAGGGTAAGGAAACTATTGCGATCAAAGCTTAATGGAGGAAACCTCATTATAGGAATTAATACCTGGGCGGTATCACTATATACTGAGATATTCGGCAGGTTTTATCGACTGGACCAAGGAAGAGGTAAGGGTACTGGACCGAAGAACAAGGAAGTTTCTTAATATGTATGGAGCGCTCCATCCCAGAGATAGTGTGGCTAGACTATATCTCCCAAGAAAGATGGGAGGACGCGGACTTATATCCGTGGAAGACTGTGTGGAAGAGGCAAAGCTAGGACTCGCAAAGTATGTTGATGAGAGTCGGGAAAGGATATTGAAAGCAGCGGCTCAAGGTAGAACTACCACGGAAGAGTGTCCTAGAAAGCACAAGGAGCGGAGGAAGAAGGAAAGAGTGGAAGGCAAAAGAGTTGCATGGGCAATTCCTGAGACAAACAGAGAAGGTAGCCAGTGAAGAAAGTTGGACATGGTTAAGAAAGGGTCAGCTGAAGAAAGAGACAGAATGGTTGTTGATGGCTGCACAGAGTCTGTCATTAAGAACTAACGCCATCAAGGCTAAAATTGACAAGACTCAGGGAAACTCGCTGTGTCGCTGGTGTGCAATGAAAGACGAAACAGCTAACCATCTGTTGAGTGAATGCTCCAAGCTGGCACAAACAGAGTACAAACACAGACATGACGGAGTCGCAAAAGCCCTGCATTGGGACATATGCAAACAGTACGGATTAGAACATGAAGAGAAATGGTATGAACACGATCCAGAGAAAGTGATGGAAAGTGATGACATTAAGATCTTGTGGGACTTCTCTATTCAAACCGACAAAAGGATTGATCATAATCGACCTGATATTGTGGTCATACGAAAGAAGGATCGAAGCTGCCAATTAATAGACGTGGCATGCCCAGGAGATAGTAGGGTGGTAGAGAAGGAGCAAGAAAAGGTAAACAAGTACATGGACCTGGCGATTGAAGTGAAGGCGCTGTGGAAGTTAAAGGAGATTAAGATTGTGCCTATTGTGATAGGTGCATTAGGAACTGTCTCCGTTAACCTGAAGGGGTATTTGAAAAACATAAATGTGTCGACAGGAGTGGATGTGATTCAGAAGACAGTGTTACTGGGATCAGCCCGAATCCTCAGAAGAACCCTCACGATCTAAGGCAGCTGGTTGCTGCCCGACGGAAGAGTTTCCAGTGTCTATTTACACTGTGATTATATGACAAAATAATAATAATAATAATAACAATAATAATAATAATAATAATAATAATAATAATAATAATAATAATAATAATGGAAACTTTATTAATATAAATTTTTCTTATATATTTACAATTGCAAATCTCACTTCTTGAGGTAATTTACAATTGGCTAACTTGAATCACATATGATTATATACAGTATTAATATTTCTAAAACAACAGAAACAAATTTATAATTAAACATTTAGTGGTTCAGGATTGGTCCATTCTTTGTTTCTACAACAGAAGATATAATACGTCGTTCTAATGGCGATAGAGATCATGTTTCGGATGTAGTATTGTTGATGTTTGTTATCGAGTCCTAAATCATTTAACATTTCAATAAAAGTATGGCATTCTTTATCGAAAATTCCGAGTGAGCTGATGGAGAGATTAACAAATTTAACACTTGTGAAGTCCTCATTCTGCTTTCTTACTAGATCTTTGTACTTAGCTTTCTTCCGGTTAACGTTGTTGGTAAGGTTAGACTCAAATCCTACGGTAAGTTCAACGATGTAAAGGTCGTTGTTTGAAGTGGAAAGAAGTAAATATGGGCGTTGTTCGTCTCCAGTTATAACTGAGGGGCTTTCAAATCCAGGAAGATCAACGAACAGGTTACATCCGTCTATAGATTGAAAATTTTTTGCGAGAAAACTGAGAATGGAATCGTGTCTCCAAGTAATAATAATAATAATAATAATAATAATAATAAAGACGTATTAGGAGCATTATACAATAGTCTCAATGCTCTTACAACAATTATTATTATTATTAATTATTATTATTAAAACAATCTTTTAACAGGAAAGCCCACATCACCATATAAGGCGGTTTTCAGTGAGGTCCTGTATAAGAATAATTTACAATATTAAAATATTAAAAACTAAAAGTTATAAACAAACTATTAATAACATAAAATAATCAAACTAGAGTTTCAAAAGTTTCATTTTAAAAATAGATAAAGTATCAGTGTTTCTTATCGAGAAGTCAATATTGTTCCATTCAGTAGATGCAAATGTCGTACAAGACCAGTGTCCCTAATGGCGTTTAGCACGAGGTTTGCGGTTGGCCTTCACATGCAGACATTCGTATATTCGTAATGTTACTTATAAAACTAATTACAGTTTCATTATAAGATAAAGCCTACTACATATATTACCACTATGAACAAAAACCGTGTGTCTACAGCGAGTACAGTTCGTTGAGTTTTATTCCAAGTTAATTGCTGTACGCACGCGCACAGATCAAATTGAAGCACGCGCACTGTCGTCAGCATACGTATAGCGTGCTTCGTTTGCTTGCATGTGAAGGCCAACCGTTTTTGCGCGAGCTTGAAAAACAAACGTTAAAAATCTCGGTATAGACAATCCGCTATTTCACTAAATATTATTTAGATGGCGAAAAGGATACTTGGAGTTTCTAAGATTCCAATAGAAGAACACTTTACCGACCACTTTGAGAAGTATCCCGTTCAAAATCGTACAGGAAAAAATGGAATACGAAATAAATCGCGGAGCACTTCAGTGCACGTCCAAACAGTTCACGTCACGTCACCAATGTAAATACCTAAAGGGATTTTAACAGAACCGGTAAAAGTTCAATTCGGAATGAAACTCATTTCGGATTCATGTAAACAGCTCCTTATTCCAAAATTATGTGAAAGATCACCATAACGATATTAAGAACATCAAATTTCTCATCAACATCACATTTTTATCGCTACCAAGTGCATGACTGCTTGACGAAAGGCTTCGTTTACAAATTTCATTTCAAATTACAATTTCAATTTCCAATCTCTCAGTTACTTCATGTCACCTTCTTCTTTCGCCTTCGTCTCTACCCCTTGGTGTAAATCACTCAATACAAGCAGTTGTCATACAAAAATGTGTTTATTGTATAATATGTAAGACAAATATATGTCGCATATGTAAATATGCGACATATGTTTTTCGTACTCGATTATGTGGTTCGTGCAGCAGAGTATCAGATTCTTAAGACTTTTCTCAAGACATTTTATTTTGTCTATTTCTAGAGATTATGATCCTCCCACAGATAAGCCTCATTTTACTTCGCATGCAATTAAAGCAACTTTAGATTACCTAACAGGATGTCACGGTGGACCCAATACACTGGTCTCCATTTTATGCAAAAGAAAGGTATTGTTCTTGCAATTGATTTAAAGATGTTTACATATTTGTAAAGAGTATGGCCTTCTTCCTTTACTTCCCAAATTTCAAGTAATTACAAGCATGAGAAATCGCTTTTTTCAACAGTTTTTATACGAGATTATGAGGCCGCCATTACTCGCACATGTTCCGGAAGTGATGTCAGCGTCCGAGGGCTTTATATAGTATAAAGCCCGACATTCGAGGGATCTATCTAATTTAGTTCATGATGGAGGAGGTTTTCCAACAAAGTTTTGTCCATTTTATCCACCTTGGACAAAGATTTCCCTAGTCTTTTCCTTCATTTCTTATCTAATTAGTATTTATGGTCTTTATGCTGGATAAAGCCCGCGGTACATCAAAGAAAACCGACTCCATCATGAACTAATCGCAGTTAATGACCGTGTCTTATATTTTAGCTCAACAAAACAAAAGATCTCATTGGTAAATGTTTAATTGACAGAACACGCAAGTTATCTTCGGATAAGTTTTTGGAACAAGATCTCAGCGAATTATATATATATAGGAAAGTGAAAAGGTGTTAAACTGCCAAGAATTTAGTGACTAGATACTGACGTTTCGAGCGGAGCCCTTCATCATAGAAAGACGAGATGAAATAAAATAAATAGGGCTTATATATATATTCCAAAAGGGTGTCACAAGTAGAAAGTAGCCAATCAACTGCACGGGAGATAAACAAACTGATAATTAATGAGATGCGAAAAGTTAAATCATTTACTATTTTTACAGTCGATCAGAGGGGGAGGGAAAAATGACAGGTCCAATATTAGGGATTAAGCGATATAGTAAAGCAGTAAGAAACAACAAATTTGAAAAGGAATGAAAGTGCATAGGCTAATAATAAAAAAGTTCCAAGCAAACTAAAATAACAAAAAACTTGTGGGAAATTAAATAAAAGAAAAACGTTCGTTAAGACCAAGAGGATGTGTGGTGCCAAGTTTAAAAATGAGACGTTTCTCATTTTTAAACTTGGCACCACACATCCTCTTGGTCTTAATATGAAAGCCCAGCATAATATTTTGACAAAAACCATTATATTGAGTAAAACACGAGTGAAATCATAATATTTATTAAAGTTCTAACGTTTCGTTGTAAACACAACATCTTCAGAGAATAATAATTACATAAGTGCAAAAAGCCTAAATATATAGTTACAAAGTTGTCATAAATTATGAATAATTAACAAATAGAGAGGAAACTAAAAATACATATTACAGGATGAGACGACACTAGTATAAATGACAAAGAAGTAATTAGCTTACAAAAGAAATATATATATATATATATATATATAGTAAAACAAGTTTCCTGTGTATTAACATCAGTTGCAATATTCACCTGAAGAGTGTGGTAAGCTTCGCTTACCATACGAAACAGATTTGTAGTGAATTAAAGTTCAAATGAAGTAACTCGAGATTGTCTTTTTGTTTTACTATCCTGCTCTACCCCGGTATCGAGCACTCTACCCGTATGATTTCGATCCTGACAATTATATATATATATATATATATATATATATATATATATATATATATATATATATATATATATATATATATATATATATATATATATATATTATATATATATATATATATATATATATATATATATATATATATATATATATATATATATATATATATATATATATATATATATATATATATATATATATATATATATATATATATATATATATATATATATATATATATATATATATATATATATATATAGTATATATATATGTATATATATATATATATATATATATATATATATATATAGTATATATATATGTATATATATATATATATATATATATATATATATATATATATATATATATATATATATATATATATATATATATATATGCGGTTTACCAATAATTATATAAGGCGTGTTTTACCAACAAATTTTACAAATTACTAATTTCTTGTAGGAAAATATTCAGAAGATCCTGCTGAGATTAACTGAACATTTGGAAGAAACACACGTTTTTCATAAACGACGTTCATATCTGGCGATGTATCGCGTATTTGTTTTGTTGCTTCTTCAAGAACTAACCAATGGCTTGGCTGGAACATGGGCGTTCGTTGTGCGGGATATTGTGTACACCTTGATTCGGATTATAGCGAATAGTTGCGCCAAGTACAGTGCCATGAAGCTAATTAGAATACAAGGAACAGCACGGGATGGATGTATAAATATTGCTGTTGACATCGACTTATTTACTGCTAGCTGTGACTTGCTTTTGCATGTATGTAAGATGGCGCTGTCCTGTTGTCCACAGGTGTGTACTTTTTATATTTATTATTATGACATAATTGGCGTTCGACGCACGCTGTGATTGGTCAATTATCGTGTTTGCATGATGTTGTGCAAACACAGTAATTACGTCACCAATCATATTCGTTCTTAGATTGGCTTAGAGAAAGCTAAGAAGAATTTATGCGGTAAAACAGTTTATATTTCTTAAAAAATATATATCCACTATAACCATATGTTTTATTAAACGCCCACAAATTCAACCTGGAGAGCATCCCGGACGAAAGTTGATTGTTTATGCTTCATTGATTTGTGTATGAGGGTTTAAATATGACCATGGTCAAATTAATATCCATGGTAATATTGAGATTAAATCTTTCCTGTCCGGTCCAGTCAAAATGGGTCGTACAAGACTGATGACGTCGTGTATCGAAAAACACGGCACACGGTAGCACAAGATTAAAAATTGAAAATCGACAATGAAAGTTTTAAATTCAACATAATTTATGATAATTATGCTGATTTATATTAACATAATGTGTCTTGTTCGGGTAATTTAAAAGCATTGGTGAAAGCTGGTTTATTCAAAAAATGTATAGCTTTCGCAACAGTTATGGTTATTTCTAGAGATATCAATAGAAGAAAGTGGTGGTTCAATTTTGGATGTTTTTCAGCCGGACAGGGAAGAGTTAATACTCGTTATAAGAAGCTGGATCAGACTTAGATCTTGTTTACATGGGAAATTGGTCCGAGTTTAGGTTGGCGATGAATTGAATCTCAGGCCAGACCCATGTAAACAATCTTGCGTCGCCCGAAAAACAATTTTTCGTAACCTGTTGAAATATAGGGTTAGTGTTGTCTTTAGGGATAGCATTAGTGTCAACAAAATCGTTAAACCTTTCTAAAAAAATAATCTTAACCCTAATATTAAAACGAAAACAATTGCGGGCCGGCCTCATGTAAACCCCTTTATTTTTTGCTCCATTTTACAATGTATTCTACGATACTTTTTTCGTTCTTTTAAGGAAATTGGTCATCCCTTGTTGGCCATTGTTAATGAAATAATCCCATTTGTTTCAAACAAAGACAATCGAGCTAAAAAAGTAAGTTGAAATTTATTCTGTATTTCGGATTTTTTTCGTTGACAAAAATGTTTAAAATTATTTTTTCCATTAAACTCGCGTTGAGTAAGAGTTCTTTTAAACTGAGTATAGTAACCATCCATATCTCTTCCATTTTTACATACATCCATCTCTTCCATTTTTACACACATCCATCTCTTCCATTTTTGTATACATCCATCTCTTCCATTTTTACATACATCCATCTCTTCCATTTTTACATACATCCATCTCTTCCATTTTTACATACACCATCTCTTCCATTTTTACATACACCATATCTTCCATTTTTACATACATCCATCTCTTCCATTTTTATATACATCCATCTCTTCCATTTTTACATACATCCGTCTCTTCCATTTTTACATACATCCGTCTCTTCCATTTTTACATACATCCGTCTCTTCCATTTTTACATACATCCGTCTCTTCCATTTTTACATACATCCATCTCTTCCATTTTTACATACACCATCTCTTCCATTTTTACATACACCATCTCTTCCATTTTTACATACACCATCTCTTCCATTTTTTACATACATCCATCTCTTCCATTTTTACATACATCCATCTCTTCCATTTTTACATACATCCATCTCTTCCATTTTTATATACATCCGTCTCTTCCATTTTTACATACATCTATCTCTTCTATTTTTATATACATCCGTCTCTTCCATTTTTACATACATCTATCTCTTCCATTTTTACATACACCATCTCTTCCATTTTTACATACATCCATCTCTTCCATTTTTACATACATCCGTCTCTTCCATTTTTACATACATCTATCTCTTCCATTTTTACATACATCCATCTCTTCCATTTTTACATACATCTATCTCTTCCATTTTTACATACATCCATCTCTTCCATTTTTACATACATCCATCTCTTCCATTTTTACATACATCTATCTCTTCCATTTTTACATACATCCGTCTCTTCCATTTTTACATACATCCGTCTCTTCCATTTTTACATACATCCGTCTCTTCCATTTTTACATACATCCGTCTCTTCCATTTTTACATACATCCATCTCTTCCATTTTTACATACACCATCTCTTCCATTTTTACATACACCATCTCTTCCATTTTTACATACACCATCTCTTCCATTTTTTACATACATCCATCTCTTCCATTTTTACATACATCCATCTCTTCCATTTTTACATACATCCATCTCTTCCATTTTTATATACATCCGTCTCTTCCATTTTTACATACATCTATCTCTTCTATTTTTATATACATCCGTCTCTTCCATTTTTACATACATCTATCTCTTCCATTTTTACATACACCATCTCTTCCATTTTTACATACATCCATCTCTTCCATTTTTACATACACCATCTCTTCCATTTTTACATACACCATCTCTTCCATTTTTACATACATCCATCTCTTCCATTTTTACATACATCCGTCTCTTCCATTTTTACATACATCCATCTCTTCCATTTTTACATACATCTATCTCTTCCATTTTTACATACATCCATCTCTTCCATTTTTACATACATCTATCTCTTCCATTTTTACATACATCCATCTCTTCCATTTTTACATACATCCGTCTCTTCCATTTTTACATACACCATCTCTTCCATTTTTACATACATCCGTCTCTTCCATTTTTACATACATCCATCTCTTCCATTTTTACATACATCTATCTCTTCCATTTTTACATACATCCATCTCTTCCATTTTTACATACATCTATCTCTTCCATTTTTTACATACATCCATCTCTTCCATTTTTACATACATCCATCTCTTCCATTTTTACATACATCTATCTCTTCCATTTTTACATACATCCATCTCTTCCATTTTTTACATACATCCATCTCTTCCATTTTTACATACATCCATCTCTTCCATTTTTACATACATCTATCTCTTCCATTTTTACATACACCATCTCTTCCATTTTTACATACACCATCTCTTCCATTTTTTACATACATCCATCTCTTCCATTTTTACATACATCCATCTCTTCCATTTTTACATACATCTATCTCTTCCATTTTTACATACAGTATACACCATCTCTTCCATTTTTACATACACCATCTCTTCCATTTTTTACATACATCCATCTCTTCCATTTTTACATACATCCATCTCTTCCATTTTTACATACATCCATCTCTTCCATTTTTACATACACCATCTCTTCCATTTTTACATACATCTATCTCTTCCATTTTTACATACATCCATCTCTTCCATTTTTACATACATCCATCTCTTCCATTTTTACATACATCCATCTCTTCCATTTTTACATACATCCATCTCTTCCATTTTTACATACATCCATCTCTTCCATTTTTACATACATCCATCTCTTCCATTTTTACATACATCCATCTCTTCCATTTTTACATACATCCATCTCTTCCATTTTTACATACATCCATCTCTTCCATTTTTACATACATCCATCTCTTCCATTTTTACATACACCATCTCTTCCATTTTTTACATACATCCATCTCTTCCATTTTTACATACATCCATCTCTTCCATTTTTACATACATCCATCTCTTCCATTTTTACATACATCCATCTCTTCCATTTTTACATACATCCATCTCTTCCATTTTTACATACATCCATCTCTTCCATTTTTACATACATCCATCTCTTCCATTTTTACATACATCCATCTCTTCCATTTTTACATACATCCATCTCTTCCATTTTTACATACACCATCTCTTCCATTTTTTACATACATCCATCTCTTCCATTTTTACATACATCCATCTCTTCCATTTTTACATACATCCATCTCTTCCATTTTTACATACATCCATCTCTTCCATTTTTACATACATCCGTCTCTTCCATTTTTACATACATCTATCTCTTCCATTTTTTACATACATCCATCTCTTCCATTTTTACATACATCCATCTCTTCCATTTTTACATACACCATCTCTTCCATTTTTACATACATCCATCTCTTCCATTTTTATATACATCCATCTCTTCCATTTTTACATACACCATCTCTTCCATTTTTATATACATCCATCTCTTCCATTTTTACATACACCATATCTTCCATTTTTACATACATCCATCTCTTCCATTTTTATATACATCCATCTCTTCCATTTTTACATACACCATCTCTTCCATTTTTACATACACCATATCTTCCATTTTTACATACATCTATCTCTTCCATTTTTACATACATCCATCTCTTCCATTTTTACATACATCCATCTCTTCCATTTTTACATACACCATCTCTTCCATTTTTACATACACCATATCTTCCATTTTTACATACATCTATCTCTTCCATTTTTACATACATCCATCTCTTCCATTTTTACATACATCCATCTCTTCCATTTTTACATACACCATCTCTTCCATTTTTACATACACCATATCTTCCATTTTTACATACATCTATCTCTTCCATTTTTACATACATCCATCTCTTCCATTTTTACATACATCCATCTCTTCCATTTTTACATACATCCATCTCTTCCATTTTTACATACACCATCTCTTCCAATTTTACATACATCCATCTCTTCCATTTTTACATACACCATCTCTTCCATTTTTTACATACACCATATCTTCCATTTTTATATACATCCATCTCTTCCATTTTTATATACATCCATCTCTTCCATTTTTGTGTACGTCTATCTCTTCCATTTTTACATAGTACATCTATCTCTTCCATTTTTATATACATCCATCTCTTCCATTTTTATACACATCTATCTCTTCTATTTTTATATACATCCATCTCTTCCATTTTTACATACATCTATCTCTTCCATTTTTACATACATCCATCTCTTCCATTTCTACATACATCCATCTCTTCTATTTTTACATACATCCATCTCTTCCATTTTTATATACAT
Source organism: Chrysogorgia sp. JL179-B06 (assembly GCA_035772405.1). Classification (NCBI taxonomy): domain Eukaryota; kingdom Metazoa; phylum Cnidaria; class Anthozoa; order Scleralcyonacea; family Chrysogorgiidae; genus Chrysogorgia; species Chrysogorgia sp. JL179-B06. The sequence continues at coordinate 2,044,574 of JAYKKM010000418.1, read as the reverse complement.
CCATCTCTTTCATTTTTCCACTTTGCATCTGATTGCTGAATTTTACGATTTATTATTTCCAGCTGTGTCCTTTTCGAATTTTTTACTGAAAATAAACTGAAAATCTTATTTATAGGCCGTGGCATTACTGAAATTTCTGGTAGTGGAAAACAAATCTTCTTTAAAGTCTTTTATATCATTGCTGGATCCTTTTCCTGATCAGCCAGAGTTTGCTATTTTTAATGAGGCGTATTGGAGTGTACGAGAAAACAAAGATGAAACTACCTTGTCAGCAGTAAGTCCTTACAAACCTATTTTTAACTCGTCGATATGTGAAGCGTTATTGGGGTGGGGCGATTGTGTCATTCGCTCGCTTGCTTACACGCTGAAGTATCGTATTCCGTCGGCGTCATGAATTACCAGTGAACGTTTTGTGCTCAGTTAGATAATGGTTAAATGTTTATAGTGAGTGAATCTATTGAAAGTAAGAACCGATAAAATACTCTCGAGCATAACAGTGAGCGAAGTAGAATGTTTCACCGAATTGGCCACGTTGAACATCTTGGATGTAATGAGACACTTTTGCATCCGTGAGAGATAATTATCCTTGACCTTAGTTATTACCCACGGAAACACGAACAAGGAATTACATTAATAACCAATCATGGGAACTTAACCTAACATCACGGACAAAAATAATTAATTGAGCAATCGTTTGTGCGCCTCGATACTTTTGAAACTAGCACTTTGGATAACAACATCAAGAGTCATTAAAATTAATTCGTATAACCATGCAAAATCCTCAAATAGTTCATGTTTAAAAGAAATTCACTCCACGCATACGCAAAGTATACAAAACAACAGAAACTTTAGAATTCTTGTGAGAAAAATAGATTACCATCGCACCCACGAGTAAGCCACATGTCATGCTGCCTGATTATTTCTGTGTAGATTACCACAGTTCAACTTGAAACAAGGTGTTATTGTTATATGTATATCTATTTCGATTAAAATTACTTGAGCAAGACGATAATTTAAAATGCAAGATAACTTAAAATGCAGGGACATTTTCTGAGGATACGAGCTTGGCGATCATCCATGTATCGTCTGTCTACTCCAAGCTCTACCACATTCACTACAGCAGTGTATATATTAACACATACAAACATTGCCGATATATAGTGACTGCCGCATAGGCAGTACATGCCAGTACATATATCAATCGACCAGTAAACCTTCATCACCTTATCATTGTAACCTTCGCTCTCCATCTGAGTCTCGGTGGCTCAATGGTTAGAGCGTCTCACCGGCAATCAGAAGCTTACAGGTTCGATTCCTGTCCGGGACTCAGAATCATTTTTCTGAGGATACGAGCTTGACGATCGTCCATGTATCGTGTGTCTACTCCAAGCTCTCCTACATTCACTACAGCAGTGTGTATATTAACACATAAATTAACACATGTAAGACTCACAGTTTGTTCTAATTTGTTCAAAATTTTCTGAGTTTATGATGCAGCTCAATACATATAACCAAGCCGCGTGCAATTCATTCCCTCGACCGAAGGGTCCTGGGTTCTAATCTCGAATAGACTGGTAGAGTAATCAACAAATAATAGTTAAAGCGACAGAATCAAACCTTGCTAATTCCTAGTGGTGGGGAATTGAAGCCTTCCGTATAAAATGGGAAAAGTGTATCAGCCTGGTGGGAATAATGATAAAAATATATATGAAGTGATGGGAATAATGATAAAAATATGAAGTTAGATATGCATGCATGCATGCTAAAACATCTTAATTTCTAAAGTTTAAGATCTAAACCTTCCAATCCATCTGTATTTTTGTATCCATGCATTGTTATAATATCCAGATAAAAATATACTCATTTATGTGAGAAGGACAGATTTAAGTCATTGCTAGATTTAGATGTGTGAAGTTGATCGTCCAGGTTGTTGTAGTCTTGAGAAAGACGATTGCATGGTGACTGACGTTTCGACGGCCTCAGCGGCGGACATCTTCACAGTAAATATATATACATCTGGTCATACAAGCAAACCTGACAAACACGCTTCACTTGACTGTGAAGATGTCCGCCGCTGCCGCTAAAGCCGTCGAAATGTCAGTCACCAGCAATAGTCTTTCTCAAGACTACAACAACCTGAACGATCAACTATACTCCTAGGTTCAAACCATTTACTTTATTACTAGATTATAATATTCGTAGTGAATGTAAAATGTTAAAGTTAATTGATCTGTGTGTCATATAGGAAATTGAACATTATCTTTTAATTGGTCATCGATGTCCTTCAACTTCAAGGCTTGAAGGCCTTCGTCATTTATGTTCAAGATTTTCTGACTACAAAAATGAACTGCGTGATGCCATGAAAATTAATGTTAACGGTATGAAGAATATTTGCTACATTACAGTATACTTTTCCAACCTATTCGTGCAACTACCTACCTCACCATTTTCCAAACGTCACCCCCCCACCCTACCACCTATCCACCCTACCATGCATCTACCAACCCTACCACCTATCCACCCGATTGTCTACCCACCAGACCGCTATACCCCCTACCCACTTTTACCATTTACCTACCTACATAATCATCTCTCTTTATATAGAAGCTATATTAGGGACCTTAATACGAGCCCACGGTGATTTGTTCACGCTGTTGTGGTTTTCCAGCCATTTTTCTTGTTATATGTCTTTTTTCCTTTTTATTTATTTATTTATTTGTGTATCTAATCGTATCTTGGCGAAGCTTAATAAAATAAAATAGATGTAGGACAACAACGGTGGTAAAAAAGCAATACAAATCTTAGTATTTAAAAGAAGTCGTAGTTTGTTGATTGCCATATTGTAGCTTGTTTTATGACTTCCAAAACACATCAGTACTGCTAAAATGATTACAGTATATTGTAAACTGAATGAGGACAGTATTGAGATAATTATTTGGTCTAAAAATTATTGATTATTTTTGTTTCGCATGATAAAGTATTTTGTTTTGATTGACTTTTTTTTGTTTTTTTTTTTGTTTTGATCGTTGAGATTGCCATCGTAGATCTCAAGGTCACTACTGTACTAGTACTACTACACTGTACTATAAAACACTTACAATGTTATAATGTTTTGTGTTATAAAGGTTCTTCACTTGGCATACTACTTATGAAGTTGCTAAGACGGTTACTAAGGCTTTGCAGAAATACGTCGAACAGTGAAGTTAAAGTGGAAGTTGGAAAACTTATAGCAGAAGTTGGCTTACCAGTTTTCTATGTATCCTCGTTTAATCCAACAGCGTCTGCAGGTATGTATATATCTGTGACCAGAGTTGCGAAAAGTGTTCATCTTTCTTCTGGGAAGAATTTAAAATTTTCACAACCTTCCTCAAAATAGCACGAGTTTTGGATTTCGTTACATTCACCTGCTGTTGTGGTCTAGTAGTTACCACACATGTTTATGAGCTGGGATATGACTAATTGAGGAGAAAGTGCATGCTGCCTTTGCAATAATACCAGCAAATGGTAAGACTTTCGGGTCTTCTCGGATAACGACCTTAAATCGTAGGCCCTCGGAACCTCTATCAATTGGGCTTCTAGCCTGTTGGGGTATTCTGTTTACCTATAAGAGTGATAAACCTAATATGATGGATGACGTGTCGTTTTCGACTATGTCGATTGGTTCATTTATCGATGGACGCGACCGTGGGCAATGAGACCAGCTTTGTTTGCACAAGGTCGATCGCAGACAACCCAATATTCTGCTCGATGCACTTCTCCTGAAGCTGGCGAGCTGAGAACACCATATCCGACTGCGATTCCGAAACATTTTCATCTAAAATTGACTAATTCTATTTCTTGCTAATTCTGACGAATTTTATTTAGTATTTTGGAGCATAAACATGGGAGGGAAATTCCTCTATGATTTCCACATTCCGAACGGCTGCCTTTCCGTTTGAAGATAGTAACAATGCGAGCATCCTTCAGTTGTTGGGGCACTTCTTCGTTTTTCCAAATATGACAGTAGAGGCTGTGCAGACGTGTGATTAGAACTTCGCCACCATGTTTGAAAATCTCAGCTGGAATCCCATCCTCACCAGGAGACTTGCCGTGTGATAATAATAAACGTAATAAAAACCTAATAAACTAAACTATGAATAACGTTTATTGTTTACCACTAGTTTATCAGTGTAAGCTGTCATGTGAACACCCTGTTGAAATAAAGTTGATTATTATTAATTCTGCCTGCGACATGCTATGCATTACTTGCTGATAAAAATCGTAGATATAAAATTTATATTTTCATTACACTGTAAGTAAACTAATTGTGCATGCTTTGTTTTAGTAAGTCAAGTATGGCAAGTTTTATTACGTTATGATTAAATATCGTTCGTAACCACGAAATATCAAAACATGTTCACTCTCACTGACTCGACGATTTTTTACTTAGAATTACCTTTCTTATAGAAGAAGAATACCACAGTTATACTGAAGCATGTAAAGTATTCGGTGATGACGAAGAAAAATCTCGAAATTGTCGAATCCTTCATTTACTGAACGATTGTCTTATAAATAGAAGGTGAGTTAGAATGCTGGTTTTATTTTATTAGTTAAATTTGTATTGGAAAATCTTTATTTAGGCAAATCTTTGTTTATATTGATGTAATCTTGTGGTAAATTGAAACGTTTTTTTTGCATGTGATGGCAAGTGAAAGTAGAAATATAAGTAAGAGAGTAGAACTATGCACCCTTCTTAGACCAATTGCACTTCTGCAAATATAGTTTGTATAAAACCCTTCTTTTTTATTGTTTGCAGAATGCAATGACTATTGGTTAATATATATTCTTCTAAGTGTTAATATATACATTGATGTGGTGAATGTGGTAGAGTTTGGAGTAGAAAGACGATATGTTGACGATCGTCAAGCTCATATCCTCGAGAAAAATTATTCTAAGTCGATGACAGGAACTATATCTGACCTGTGATCTTCTGATTTCCGGGAGATGATCTATAACCATTGAGCTACCGAGATTCAGATGTAGAGCGAAGGTTAAATTATGTACTGGTTCGATTGATATATGTACTGCCTATGTAATCTTGTGGTGTATGTCAGCTAAGGTAAATGATTCCACCAAAAAGTTTTAAAAACGTTTAAAAAACGTTTAAAGTTTTTATCAATGGTTAGAGCATCTCACCGGCAATCAGAAGGTTACACGTTCGATTCCTGTCATGCAGGGACTCAGAATAATTTTTCTGAGGATATAAGTTTGACGATCGTCCGTTAAATATATTCTTCTAACTTGAATTCAACATGTATACAGTAGATATAGATGAAGAGGAGATTTTCTGAACACCATTATTAAGAGCTATTATATGTGCCCGAATTCACCCAACCACTCGATTGTGTCAAAAAGTAGAATTGACTTCTATGCATGTTGGCCCATGTTTGGCTATGCATATTGTACAATATTTTTGTCATTGATGATCTCTGGCCACGATATCGCCGCAGAATATTGTACCAATTTACACTGACTATAGATAAATTGGGTGTAATAAAGTGCACGGGAGATAAATAAATTAATAATGAATGAGATGAGAAAATATTAAATCATTTGCTATTTTTTTATTTGAATGAACTGCAGATTATGATATTATTATGATATTATATATATATATATATATATATATATATATATATATATATATATATATATATATATATATATATATATATATATATATATATATATATATATATATATATATATATATATATATATATATATATATATATATATATATATATAGTACAATCTACAGACACGTGTTTCGCTGTTCCACAGCTCATCAGTGTAGCTATATATATATATATATATATATATATATATATATATATATATATATATATATATATATATATATATATATATATATATATATATATATATATATATATATATTTCTTCAAAAGGAACGTTTAAAAATCTTTAATGAACAACGTTTCGGGGCACTGCCCCTTCTTCAGGTATATATATATATATATATATATATATATATATATTACATATATATTACCTATAATATTACCTATAATATTATATATATATATATATATATATATATATATATATATATATATATATATATATATATATATATATATATATATATATAGTACAATCTACAGACACGTGTTTCGCTGTTCCACAGCTCATCAGTGTAGCTATATATATATATATATATATATATATAATATATATATATATATATATATATATATATATATATATATATATATATATATATATATATATATATATATGAATATATATATATGAATATATTAGAACTGGTGAAGTGACGGCTTGTGAAATTATATGTAATATATATATATCTGTACTGTAGATATGCATCAAGCCTATATACCTCAGAAAAATTTTCTGAGTCCCTGACGGGAATCGAACCCGTAACCTTCTGATTGCCGGTGAGACGCTCTAACCATTGAGCCACACGAACTCAGATGGAGAGCGAAGGTTAATTAATGGTCCGATGTGATATGTGTGATATGCCTACTCTTTCGAGTCTCAACGTATCGTGTTCAGTTAATATTAACTGCAAGTTATATGTGAATATATTAGAACTGGTGAAGTATGTAACCAGTTCTAATATATTCACATATAACTTGCAGTTAATATTAACTGAACACGATACGTTGAGACTCGAAAGAGTAGGCATATCACACATATCACATCGGACCATTAATTAACCTTCGCTCTCCATCTGAGTTCGTGTGGCTCAATGGTTAGAGCGTCTCACCGGCAATCAGAAGGTTACGGGTTCGATTCCCTTCAGGGACTCAGAAAATTTTTCTGAGGTATATAGGCTTGATGCATATCTACAGTACAGATATATATATATTACATATATATATATATATATATATATATATATATATATATATACAGCAGATTGCAAAAACTATGGCAAACGAGATATCAACATATAAACATATCGGGTGCATTGTGGGAATGGCGCCATCAACTAATTTGAATAATATTTTAGTCCACATTCACGGTTTGACAACTATGGAGGGATAATTTCGACATTCGAAGTGCATCTTAGGGTGTTAGACAAAGCGAATAAAGCAAAATTCTCTCACTTTCAACTCAGTGATTGTCCCAAATTTACCTTTCCTGAAATGTTGAAGTTGTATCTACCGGAAAACCATCCAAAGTAAAATCGCACCGGCAACCACCACTAATTTCAAATGCGGGTATTTTGTGGAAGGCCGCGGTAACAGAAAGTTTGACATATCATCGACGAGGTTATCTGTGTTCACGAATTGCCAATCGGTTATCACGCAGGTTTTTATCAATCGCCAAACTAAATCCATCGTTTACATAATTTTATAATAAATCGTTTTCCTGTTTATAGCTTATAAGGCCCCGTACACACGGAAACGTTTTCCTGCGTTTTTGTATTGTTTACTGTTCTCAAGGGAATCGAGAACAACCAGCTCATTACTTGAAACAATACAAGGTTAATAATAATAATAGCGTAGCGCACAGATTCTATTTTTAAACCCAAATTGCGAACAAACAAAATAAAATTAAGTTTGAAGAATTCCCAAATGACCCATTTCCTATTGTTTATTTTTGAACCATAAATGCGGACAAACATCAACAACCTAACGTCATCTGTGCGCTCCGCTATTAAGCAAGTAGGTTAATTAATTTGGCTTTGTCATTAAAATTCAAAAGAAACCCACTTTGCATTTTAACTTGGTTAACTCAAAGACAAAGGAATGATAAGTGCTGTTTTATAAAAATAGCCGGTCCTAAACAATAGGAAATGGGTCATTTGGGAATTCTTCAAACTTAATTTTATTTTGTTTGTCCGCAGTTTGGGTTTAAAAATAGAAGCTGTGCGCTACGCTATTAACCTTGTATTGTTTCATGGTAATGAGCTGGTTGTTCTCGATTCCCTTGAGATACTATACCGTAAGTCATTACGGTATAGTTATATCCTTGACAAAGATCATAAAGAAATGAAAAGCCCAAGAAGTTTCACAGGTTTCTATAAGCGATATATAGTTATATGCATGTAACACTACTTTATAAGCAGTTCATGTTTTTATACCGAGCTTGTTATGCTATACATTCCTTTCAGGCAAATAGCGGACCAATAAATGTAAAACAAAATGACAATATTCAAATTAGTTGATGGCCCCATTCCCACAATGCACCCGATATGTTTATATGTTGATATCTCGTTTGCCATAGTTTTTGCAATCTGCTGTATATATATATATATATATATATATATATATAAATATATAAAGTCAAAGAGCCAGCTCTCAACATCTGTTCCAACGAATTAGATAAAATAATCAAATAGGAACGATAAAAACTTTTTAATTTACGTTTCGGGCACTGCCCTTCTTCAGAATGATCAAGTAAGGTGTGCTGTCCAGAGCACATATATATATAAAATAAAACTAATTAATATGCAAAATAATAATTACATGATAAAATCGCGTAAGTTTAGAAATTTGGGAACAAAACTGTCAAGTCGGTATGTCCAATATCCCTCTCTATCGGTCGGATTATGAATGTCTGTCCTATCAATTATATTTACTGATACATCTGCTAAACCCTCGTGGCCACTAAAAAAATGTGCATATAAGAGTTCTCCGGGCATTTCTCGCTGACCCCTTCCGTAACGATTCAAACTACTTTTATGGTTATTGAATCGCCTACGAAAAGAGTCAGTGGTGCTGCCTATATAAAATTTCTTGCACTTTCTACAACTTAAAAGATAAATGACTTCTACTGAGTCGCAATTAAAGTTATAATTAATAAAATAAGAATGTTTAGAATCAGAGTCCTGAAAGGTATCCAACCCTACGACAAACTGGCATATTTGGCACCTTGATTTGCCGCATGGTTGCATACCTTTCGGACCCGAAACGTCAACTGATTTAGGCAGCTTAGCCCGAACTAAATTATCTTTGAGATTTTTAGGCCTACGAAAGGAAATAAATGGAGCTAATGAAAATACTTCTTTAGTGGTGATCGTACTAGCAAGAATAGGATATAAATCCTTCAAAATGTTACGAGCTTCAGAAAGAGAGGGATGAAAATCCAAAATTAAGGGCCTTTTTATGATTATTATTCATGGGCTCTTTACGCTTGAGCGTATCAGAACGAGAAAGACGAGCAGCCCTGGAAATTTGCGAGTCTAAAAATTTACTTTTATAGCCCTTTTTCTTAAACCAGGTTTTAATCTCTCTACTTCTGGCTTCAAAATCGGTAGTCTTGCTACATATACGTCTAGTACGCAGAGCCTGGCTATAAGGTATGGCTCGTTTGACATAATTAGGATGACAAGACTTTCTATATCGAGGTATTGATGAGTATCAGTCGGCTTACAATAAAAGTCCGTATTAATAGAACCTTCCGACAAAGACACCAATACGTCCAAATATGGTAAAGAGGAATCAGAGATACTCCATGTAAATTTAATGGTTTGATGAAAATAATTTAAAATAGCAAGGAACTCATCAAGAAGAGCCCTGCCGTGAGTCCAAATCATAAAAACATCGTCTAAAAAACGCTTCCACAACTATGGTCTAAATGGAACAGACTGAACGAAGAGATTTTCCAGTTCTGCCATAAAAATATTGGCAAAAGCTGGTGTAAATTTAGTGCCCATGGCTGTGCCCATGGGCACTAAATGGATTGTAAAGTTAACTTAGGTAAATTTTATCTACTTCCTAAAATACATAAGGATGCCGTTAACCCCCCTGGACGACCTATAGTTTCAATTCTAATTGTGGTATGCCCACTGAAAAAATTTCCGAATTTCTAGATTTTCATTTCCAGCCACTTGTCAAGGGAATCGCTTCCTACATTCAGGACACCACGGATTTTCTTGACAAGTTGGCGGGAATTGGAGATATCCCTGACAATGCTTTGTTTGTCACTATCGATGTAGTTGGCCTATATTCGCATATTCCCCATTCTGAGGGATTATAGGCACTCAAAAAAGCTCTGGATGAGAGGGAGCATTTTCATATTCCCACATCGGAGTTCGTTGATTTGGCACAAATTGTTTTAGAAAATAATTATTTTGTATTTGATGAAAAGATATTTCATCAAAAATTGGGCACAGCCATGGGCACTAAATTTGCACCAGCTTTTGCCAATATTTTTATGGCAGAACTGGAAAATCTCTTCATTCAGTATTTAGACCATGGTTGTGGAAGCGTTTTTTAGACGATGTTTTTATGATTTGGACTCACGGCAGGGCTCTTCTTGATGAATTCCTTGCTATTTTAAATTATTTTCATCAAACCATTAAATTTACATGGAGTATCTCTGATTCCTCTTTACCATATTTGGACGTATTGGTGTCTTTGTCGGAAGGTTCTATTAATACGGACCTTTATTGTAAGCCGACTGATACTCATCAATACCTCGATATAGAAAGTCTTGTCATCCTAATTATGTCAAACGAGCCATACCTTATAGCCAGGCTCTGCGTACTAGACATATATGTAGCAAGACTACCGATTTTGAAGCCAGAAGTAGAGAGATTAAAACCTGGTTTAAGAAAAAGGGCTATAAAAGTAAATTTTTAGATTCGCAAATTTCCAGGGCTGCTCGTCTTTCTCGTTCTGATACGCTCAAGCGTAAAGAGCCCATGAATAATAATTATAAGTAATACAATGGTTTTTAAGAATATAGTGATTAAATCTCCCGCAAACCGAGGAATGTTTGTGAAAGTCCCGAGGGAAAGCATGAGGGCGAAGCCCGAAGGCGTCCCGAGGGACTTTCGCAAACATTCCGCGGTTTGCGGGAGATTTGATCACTATATTCTTAAAAACCATTGTATTAGTTTGTAATACCATGATGACCGAGGTGAAACTAGTGTTTTCATTGTACAAAACTAATTGATAGTAGGAGTATTGTGTAATACAATGCATGATCAGTGATGTATTCAACAATTTTCCATTGTAGGAAATTAATATAATTGTGTGAAATGTTTAGTGAAAAGTGAATATTAATAAGTCGAGTAATTAACACTTTATCTTACTGTCATTAACATTGTAGTGTAATTATTTTGTTTGTTGTGTAAAACGTATTAACAAAACTCTTTGTCGTGTCTTTGAATTTTGGCTCATGAATTTTAATCAGGGAGAAATTAGAAATCTGCCCGGCTTTGCCGGGAAATTTAGAGATCTCCCCGCTAAAGCCGGGAATATCGTGATTAAACCACCCGGCGAGAACAAAAGAACCCGAGGTCATCATGGTATTATCATAAAAATAGGCCCTTAATTTTGGATTTTCATCCCTCTCTTTCTGGAGCTCGTAACATTTTGAAGGATTTATATCCTATTCTTGCTAGTACGATCACCACTAAAGAAGTATTTTCATTAGCTCCATTTATTTCCTTTCGTAGGCCTAAAAATCTCAAAGATAATTTAGTTCGGGCTAAGGTGCCTAAATCAGTTGACGTTTCGGGTCCGAAAGGTATGCAACCATGCGGCAAATCAAGGTGCCAAATATGCCAGTTTGTCGTAGGGTTGGATACCTTTCAGGACTCTGATTCTAAACATTCTTATTTTATTAATTATAACTTTAATTGCGACTCAGTAGGAGTCATTTATCTTTCAAGTTGTAGAAAGTGCAAGATATTTTATATAGGCAGCACCACTGACTCTTTTCGTAGGCTATTCAATAACCATAAAAGTAGTTTGAATCGTTACGGAAGGGGTCAGCGAGAAATGCCCGGAGAACACTTATATGCACATTTTTTTAGTGAAGGCCACGAGGGTTTAGCAGATGTATCAGTAAATATAATTGATAGGACAGACATTCATAATCCGACCGATAGAGAGGGATATTGGACATACCGACTTGACAGTTTTGTTCCCAAAGGACTAAACTTACGCGATTTTATCATGTAATTATTATTTTGCATATTAATTAGTTTTATTTTGTATATATATAAGTGCTCTGGACAGCACACCTTACTTGATCATTCTGAAGAAGGGCAGTGCCCGAAACGTAAATTAAAAAGTTTTTATCGT